>OMNW01018443.1:0-19678 GCA_900303245.1 Selene dorsalis | reverse complement strand
TGTCCAGAGCGGGAGATAGATGGGACCACAGAGCAGCAGTCTCACATAATCAACTTCATTTACTGGTGTTGGAGGTGGTCACAATCAGCTTTCAGGGTATTACCCAATGCCCTTCACAAATCCATAATCCTTGAATCCTTGACCTTTAGCATTTTGAATAAAAAATCAATGACAGTCACAAAGGCATCAATGAAGCTACAGTACATTCGCGTGTCGTTTCAATTGCAAAACTGATCTGAGACGGCAGAATAAATAAGTGGCTCCAGCTGAATGATTACATGTGACATATCGCACTATTATTTACGTCTGTATAGCTTGTTTAAATGCAAACTGGAATGTAATTGGTAATGGAGAATCTACTGACAACATATTGATGTGCTCCTAGATGAGAATGAACCCACGTGGTTTCTCTGATCATGCAAGGAAACATGACTTCAGCCCTGAAAGCCCGACCTAATCTGGTGGAACAACAACAGACATTGTCAATGTAATGAGAGACCAAAGGCAATATCTTGTAGGCAGTTCAGTGATTCTTGCATCAATCGGTTGGACTTAATGAGTTTTTGTATATAACCTCATGTTCCGTTTGACATGTGGAGCTATCTGATGCATGTCCCGGTTTTTCCACAGCCCCCTCATTGCATCAGTGGAATAAGTCGATAAAGTTTGCACTGGAATCGTTGCAGTACTGGCATGAGACGGGCTGGGCTGTCTGTCCGATGGCTTCCAGTTCTATATACAAGTGGTGATTAGATTTAATTCACTCATACAGTAGCTACATCTCAGTAAGACCTTTAGTGCAGCAGATCCATCAATGGGAAACGATGTAGTGAGGAGATAAGCCTGCAAGACAGGATTCCCATCCTCCCTCCATTACGATCCATTATGTACACACAAGATGAGGTCAGTTTATTCTAGTCTAGACATGTAGCCCTACATCATCCACCCCGTGCTGAGAACGCTGCACTGACCCACATTAATACATTTATAATCAATATCTCCTCAGGTCCCGTGCACGGACTCGCCTATCAGATGTTGAAGGATATTGTGCAGTCCAATTTAAAATGGCCTGAGGGAAACTTTCATAGACATGTGCCAATTAGTTCCACTGTCAATAACGGTAATGCTAAAGGACATTGTGTTCTGGGGTGAGAGGAGAGGATAGATAGACAGAGGAGGGAGACATCATCGAGCTTATGCCCGTTGTTCATTGTTAATGGCTGTTACGCTGACAAGAAGCATTGGATCAGACACACACACACATATTGTGGGGCCGTGGATGTGGTTGAGGGGGTTGTGTTATGGGGCAGAATTACACAACCCATGAAGATAACCAATAATGACGTCTTATAAAGGTCAACAAACAAAGCACTAGTGGGACAAATGCAGTCCGTGTGATGAGATTCATTAGGACAGTATTGAGAGCGTGGGGAGGGAGAGACAGAAAGAGGGGATGGGGGGGTAAGGAGGGGGCGCATTCCTCTGCTGTTTCACTATACGGCCGTCACAGCAGCAGCTGAAACAGGTGTGTGTCTTTACTCAGGGCACCCAGGGCAAGACAAGTGCTATTCTCACATGGTTCAGCCTGGTCACACTTGACCGCACTCTGACCTTACGACCACTTGAGTAGCCCAAGACTTCATTAAGTAGGCCCTAAGTAGCACGGGGGTCCCACAACTATTATCTTGGCAATTTAATACAGACTCCTGCCAACCCCTAGATGATCTTGACTCAAGGATATTTACAACAAGTGTCAAAACTTTCAGGAGCCCTGCTTTGAATTGGGGGACCCCTGACGAGAAATATCACCAGGCTCTGCAGCATTTTGATGTGCGGTCACCTCACCTGTCTGAGGATCCTCTGTTTAAACTTGCAAAGTCACTGTGCAAACTCAAGCTCAACTTTACTCAGTGTGGTCTGTCCAGGCACAAAACAAAGTAATGGCAACAGGGAAGTGTCACTGATTGGATGAATATACGACTTGCTGAGCTGTTACAACTTAAAGCTTGAGACTTGACACCGCACACAAGATGATTTTCAAACCTTAACCGTTTTAAAAACCTGGGAGTCCACAGACATCAGAATAACCAGACCAAAATAATTCGACCAGACATGTCTGCTGTTTGTAGTTACAATTTCACAGTGGAGATTTCCTCGACATGACATCTCACAGAAACTTTCATCATCATACGTGACTTGAGAAGAAAAACAAATATGGAGGACGATCAGTGTTGTCTGCTGGCTGTCCTGGTGAGGCTCTTTTATGCAGCAAAAAACAGACAAGAGAAAAAGGAATATGGGTGAAAGTGTGGCGGAGAAGATGGTACAGTCTTTGGGAACGTTTTAACGCGGATGTCAAAATAGACGTTTCAGACCAAACAGCATTCAAAAGTACAGAAGCGGCTCACATATACTTTGCAACACAAAGCGCGCAACATCTGGTAGACGTCACTTCATGTTCTGCTCATTTTCATATTGCCACTATGAAATATCAAACATGTCTGATTTTGATCTTAACAATTCAAGATTGGTGGAGCTCTGACTTGATCAGGGGCAGTAATTTGGACAAATAATCATATGCAGCATGCCCTGAATCAGGCCATGCCCCCACAGTATAAATACACATAGGCTGATGATGATTTTTGTATTTTGCATTCTTATTATTTTATATTTGTTGGTCATTTAACTGTGTGATGGAATAGTATATTTACCCCTCATGTATTGTTTATGTAGGAAGGTATAATGAATCTATTTTTATGATTTCTGCCCTGGTGTCAATCCTGTGAAGATGAAACGGGCGTGCTGTTTTATCGCATGACTGGAGACTTCAATTGGACTTCAGAACAGCTCAGCGACAGGTCAATTCTTCAGATTTTCAGAAAATCATGGAATTTCTCCTTGCTACATATTGAAATTCCTTCTGAATTATTCACTGAAATGAGTTTCTGAATAAATCTGAGGTGAGCCTCATCCTGCATCAACAAAGCCCCTTTTTCAAACTCGGGCTGACAAGATCTCAGGGTTTGCAGAGGTTGCCTCATCACATGAACCGTCGCTCACAGTTTGCTGATGGCTCCGCTGTTTAACCTCCAGGCTCAGACGAGTTGAGACGATGCTTTCAGGGGCCAAAATGTCATATCAGCATCTGGGAGCTTGAAAGACTTGGGCTGGGTTTACCAGGGCTCCCAGACAAGTATCAGTTCCCACTCTTCCACCATTCCCCTTGGAAGTCGGGCATGGTGACGCGCTTTTAGTCACCCTTTCCTTTTCCCAGACACATCTACACACACATCTAATGACAACACAGCACGCAGCTATGGTCGCCAGCTCAGGAAACAGAGGGTTCCTGTTTTTGAGTCCAAGCTCTATTGTTATCTGAAACAGCGTTTTGATAGTACTCGCTCTCTCTCTCTTACTTCTGTCTAGTTTTCTCAGCCTCTCCAGCTCCTGCTCCACACCCTTGCGATGTTATGCAATAATTATCTATCCAAATCTCGATCCCTTTATAGCTCCTTAGTGGCACACATCCTTATCTGGACCTTTCACTCTGCTAATATTGACAAAGCCAGAGAGATAGAGTCAACACAACTCTCCATTATCACCTTTCCTGTTTTATCTGTGCCTCTTATCTTTTGCTTTCTGGATGGAGTCACACAGTTACTCCTATTTCTGCACTTGAGGATGAAGTATCTCCTCTGTCATTGCTCTGCCTCTACCAATCCCTCTCACACACTGTCTTCATGCCTTTATTTTTATTTTTTTCTTCATCCCCTCTGCCCGCTCTGCTGCTCCACTCGTTCCCTGCTGTGGGAACCGAGATGCTGAATGCAGTCTGTGGTGCAGTTGAAGGTGTTAGGGGGATTGGAGAAAAGTCTGGATAAGCAACAGCTGGATTTAATGCACCATTAAGGTCATTGGTTGTTCAAGCTGCACCTGCAAATCCCCCGATTTCACCCCCCTGTCTAAACCTCTCTCTCCCCTGTCTGCTCCCTTCCCTCCCTCCTCTCCTCTTTTCTCTGTTGCCCTCTCCTCTTTCGTGCACATATACTCAGTCACCCCTTCTTTTCATTCCTGGTCCTCTCAGCTTTCTCCCTCTCTTGCCCTGTCAGCTATGAAGCCCTCCTCCTCCCTTCTCTGGTTCTTTATCAAAAATAACTGCTGCCACTGCTTCGCCAACTCTCACTCTGGTTCCCTACATCCCTGCCTCCTTTCTCGTCGCACCCTGCATGTCACTCTCTCACTCTCCTCTTCTTTTTCACTCTATGTCTCAATGCCTCTCTCTCTCTCTCTCTCTCCTTCTCCCTGTTTCAGTGCCCCTCCTGCTCACAGGCTGTTGTGTTGTGTCTGCCAGGCCCTCTCGGCTGGAGCACAGGTTTCCTGAACACTGGAACGGAACAGGGGCTGGCAGGGAGATACACTGAGAAAAGCCAGATCTGCTGTTCCCACTGAGTGTCACACACGCTCGCAGTGCTGCTCATACCCACACAACTAAAACTAGGCAGGACACAGCACACGCTATCATCATGTATGTAATACTGTAACATTTCGTGGGCCATCCCACCTGGATTCTGTTTATTCTACCAATTCAGTGGAGGAACCTGACCTTGACAGTCTCATATGTACCACATCACATTAAGTGAAGCATGTCGATCCAGGCTATTTTAAGTTACACTAACACTCATCAAAAATAGTACTATGATTTCAGATTCTTTGGAATTTGTCTCAGTACTCCTTCCCTTATAAACACGTTTTCATATAGACATTAGGTTATCATATCAGAAAGCTAAATATTCACAATTTTTTAAAATTGATTAAAAATTAAACTTGCCAAACATTTACTGTTTTCAGCTGCTCACATACAGGCATCTGCTGCTTTTCCCTATTTTGTATCACTGTAAGTCTGATGTCTTTGAGTTATGCATATTTGTGTATATGAAGACGTAACACTGGACTGTATAGAAAGCTTAACAAAACATAAATTTATAGAATAAATAGTGACAGAAATAATGAATTGCTCCAACACAGGCAACAATTTATTATTTCTTGTTTAGAAAATCAAATGGACAAGGCTATGGCATATATCATAGTGGTTCTACAAAACCACAAAGCCATTCACAAGATAAAGCGCTAGTGCACTGCACTGCAAACTCTGAAAGATGATTGTTGATTTCAGGATTTAAAGATTTACTTTTCAGCAAACAGACATAAACCCTTACTATTTCCCAGCCTGCATAAACAGAAGAAACAGGTTTTACCCCTCACGTAGGCACACAGATCACTATTAACACTGGTGCAGACAAACATAAACACCACCGCCCTAAGAATAACTCTCCATTTTCCCCTAAAGAATAATGTTTATTTCTCAGTGGCTCTTTAATGTGTCCCTCCTCCCAGCTAAGTGAACGATGTTTACATCTCCCACTCCTCCTGATTTCACTCTGGAGGTCTGTGGCCTCTGCACCTGGACAATTCACTGCCCTGAATGCACAGACATGCACTATAGCATCTAAAGAGACATGCAGATCTAACAACTGTGAGCTCACTGTGGCCCTTCATGAAATTCTTGTTGGATTCCTCGCTTTAGAATAACATTAGTGTTTATAGATAGCTTTCAGCAAGTGTTAATGGTAATCTAATTTTTAAAATGGCTTTTCTAAATTAAGAGGATGACACAGAGAAACTGTTAGAGGTCTGATGTGTGTTAAAAGTCTGACAGGGGCCTCATTGAAACAAATAGTTCTCTCTCTCTCAGCCGACAGGGCATTGGTGCTGTTAATACATCAGACAACATTCTAGTGCAGGGTTTTAATGAAAAACACTGGCAGCTACAAGATTGAGATTTATTGAGAAGATAAGGAGCCAGAGGAGCTGCAGTAATTCATCTTTCTGACCTCTGTATCTTCACTGCTCTCTGATGCCTCTCTAACGGCTAATGACTACAACAAGGCAGGAAATAGAGTATACATCAAGGGTGTATTCTGAGTAACCAAATAACATATGCCAAAAAGAAATAGCGGTAATACAAATGCATATATGTATGGGATGTAAATGAAATAAAATTAGTGCAGGTTCGAACATATCAATAATTATGAAAATATGAAAAAACGTTTCTACACATCTTAAAAGACTGGAGCTATGTTCTTATCTTGTTGAAGGTGAGCTCTATTATATGAATAAGTCCTTAATGATTGTGATGTAAACTTCTAATTAAACTTTTGATTGTGAATAAAGGATTCCTTACTGGAAAAAATAAGAAATTCAACCACTAATTAATGTTTTGTTAGTGTATTAGTTAGTAATGTACCAGGAACTACGTTTCCCATAAGCTGTTGCGGTTTGCTACGTCATTTACGTGCGCAGAGCTGAGGTGGCGCTTGAGAGGAGGTAAACACGTCACATTATTGCTTTTAAACTGATTTTTGAATGAAATGTACCGAAAGAGAAATGTTTTACCTTAATCGAAACTATTACTTAGCTACCACTGAGGTTTCCCAGTCGTCTCCCAGCTGTTTGTCGTCCTCCTGTGTTGTAGCAGCTTCGCTAACTCGGTGTTACTTTGCTATGCTAAAGCTAAGCTAATCGGATGATCGGCTACTGAGGTGTCTCGTTTCTCTCTCAGGTTGTTTTCCGGCTGCTCACCTGGACTCCTCTTCGTCATGACTAAACTCCTGGAGTGGCTGTTCGGTGTGTCGCTGCTGGGTGCAGTTTGGGCTTTGGTCACTTTCGACCTGTTGGACATGAGCCTGCCGCAGGCATACAGAGAGGTGGCCTGGCCCATGCCCCTGTACTTGCTGGTGTCATTTGGCTGCTACTCCCTGGCTACTGTGGGATACAGGGTGGCCACGTTTAATGACTGTGATGAGGCAGCGAAAGAGCTGCAGGAGCAGATCAAAGAGGCCAAAGAGGACTTGAGGAAAAGGGGCTTGAAGATGTAAAAAAAAAAAAAAAACCGACCAGGACTGTGTAGGAACTTTTGAGAGGAATGATATGGATCCACGGACCACTGTCGCACACCACCCAGTGTCTGCACTTGTGATGCTGAAGTCACTCAGAAAAAAAAACAAAAAAAACGTTTTTAAGAAATGTGTTGGATGAGATTGAACCGTGAACAGAACATCAATCACAACAGCAGAGTTTGTTTGTATACTGTCTTATTCACTGGCATGTGTTTCAGATTAAATAATTAACAGATGTGCTTCAGCAAATGAGAAATTAATGGACCAATGGATGATGGTTTTCTGTCATTCTTTCTCTTTCTCTCATTAATGTCTCCATTGTGACCACTAAAAGATCTCAACTGAAGCAATATGAATTATGTTGAGCAATGTCAGATCAGTGTGTTGTAAGTGGTTGTGATGATTAGCACACTTTGATATAACCAGATTAAGGAAGCGAGCGCAGGAGTCTCCACACAGCTCAACACCCCTGAGTTCACAATGCTAAGTTATGCGAAATTATCAATGATAACCAGCTGTGCATCACTGAACATATTCAACCCAAAGGCCACATTGGAACAGTGTGACTAAAGAGGGTTTCTGCTGGGAATGCTCTGATGCTTTCAATCTGCATTAGCATCATGAACATCGTACCACAGTGTCGACCTTGTTGTGTGTGTCTGGAGAACGTTGACTGTCAGTGTCGATGGATTAGATTTTATCTGTAAAGTAGTCTACATTCCATTATCCTATTTCAGACAGTTGTGCCCTGTGGCTATTGCTTTAATTAAAATGCAGTCTATTTTCTTCAGGTTTTCTGCCTACAAATGTGTGTGTGTATGTGTCTCTGCGTCTCTGGGTTGGGAGGTCGAGATTGGGCCAGAAGGTATGCGAGTTTGTGCACGACTGCCTGCATAGATGATGCATTTCTTCTCCAAGCATAACCCACATGGCCTGAGGGCTTTATATCAATGGCTCAATGCCTCCTTCTGTGCAAGACACAACCCTCTTTTGTCCCATTTTGTATTTAACGACATGGAATGCATATTGTACCCTTCCTTCGTTCCAATCAGAAAATGTACGTTAAATATGTAGTTCTGAAGTAATCCAATGTTGGCAAGTCCAGTACTTTTGTGCACGCCTTAAAACGCTGCCTGTGCTCATTTTTGCCGAGACCCTGCTGTGCATAAACAAAGCATGGTCTGGCCAAAGGCATCATTATAGGGTTTCAAAAGCTCCTATAACTTCAGAACAAATGCAAAAGAGTTGGCAGCCCTCTGTGCAAGCTCTGCCTCTTGCAACGTCACCCCCCATGAATGTCTGCAAGCTGTTGCTGAAGCAGGCTGGATGAAAGGCAACCTGTTATTTACCAGAAAGTCTCCTACTTTGGCAGTCACACCAAAGGCTTCCCTCTGTAGGCAGTTATGCTCTTACACATAGCCACATGTGAAATAGTCGATCACTTATCTTTGTCATCATTCTCCCCAAATCTAACTTTGAAGGCATCCATCTGTTAGTTGTTTTTGTACAGGCTGTCAGACAAAAGTATAAACCAGATTAGGCCAAACATCTTAGAGGCCACATACGGTGAATGGTGCAAGCATTTTTATGCCTTTTTTCCTTTAATCCCTTATTTCAAATGAATGTACAGTACATAAGCTTCATCCCAGACATGGCCCTTCGCGTAATAGCAAGTCTGAGTATAATCTGATGGACAGACAGAGATGTGTATGAAAGATACTTCACCACAAATGACCTCAAAAACTCCAGCTTTACTTCATCTTATTATTATTTTGAATCTCCATGTCTTTCATTCATAGTGATCGGATTGTAAGGTGACCAACATCACCGCTGCTGTTGTTTTGTGGTTGAGTAAGTGGCAGCATACATGAGAGAGGATACACCTGATTAGAGTACAGTGACTTGAAACAGAGGGAAAATCCATAATAATGACTGAATAGCAATTTCATATCTTTGCCTGAGTACTCTTGTGGCTCAGAGGTGAGAGGTTTGCTCCTCTAGCGAGGAAGCTGCAGAGAGCTGGCTTTGCATTTCAATGGACCTCTTAAAGATTCAGTGTTGTCAACTTTGAGAGCTGTTATTAGGCTGCATTACATTCAGTCATTTTGGCGCTGCAGCGGTAACGCGCCTCGAATTGGTGCATTACAGCTGCCAGACGACAGGAAGGAATAAAACTAAATCGAGGGCTGATTGTCTTCGGTTGTTGGTTTAAAATTCAGTGACTTCAACAGTCTTGGCCTCTTTCTCTTCCCCTTGGAAAAGAACATTTGGAAGCAGCTGGATGCTTCCTTCTTTAAATGACATAAAAAGTAAGTTTTGATCTCTGCAAAATGACTTTAATGTGCTAACCCTAACCCTAACCCTGTATGTATGAAAGACTACTTCTACCACAAAAGAAATCAATCAAAAGTGAATAAAAGTAAAATACTCATGGTGAGTCAAAATTATGATACATAACTGAAATTTTGATTTTAATCAAACTAATCAAAGACTCTTAAATCCATCAGAAACATACATTTGGATGTAGCCACTGTATCAATTTGGCCAAGACAACATCTGGCAAGGTCACGTTGAATAAACAGCTGAGCTACATTTTACATTCAGTAATACAAAAATCCAATTCAGAGGTTCAGTTGTTTTTTATCCTAAACATATGGAAAACAATCTAAATGAATATGAATTTGAATGATTTTTATTCATCCTTGTATCACAAAGGTAATATCTGTACACATAACAAGGTAATCTTGAATTTCTATGGGATGTTGCGTAAGTGGTGACTCCAAAATTCTCTGGCGTCAATTTTTGTGCCTGTGTTAGCTTTTGGGGTTACGAACAACTTCCCAGCATTTCATAATTGCTTTGCCTGTCTTGAGCAACAGAGGGTTTTGACAAGGAGGGAGGCTGAGAAAAACGATAAACGTGAACAGGATATTCTTCACTTCCTGCTCCAAAGTGGCAAGGTGAGATGTGTCAGATGAACTGGTAGAGAAGCCAAAAAACAAGAGGAAGTTTAATAGGGACTGAGACAGTGAGTGGGGCAGGCCACAGGGTTGTGCCCGCAGCATGGCCCCACTGAGACCTTCAGACACTATAAAAAAACATTTCTAGAGACACTCAGTGACACTGCTGGGAGCAAATCCATCTCGACAGGCTGAGAACCAAGACTGTAAAATGATAGGTTATCATTTTTCTGCACAGAAAAGACTTTTTCTCCCACCCACACATTTCACAGCAAAACCTCAAACCCATCCAGAAATGGACAGAAAGACAGATGGAGTTAGTAATCGAGGCCCAGAGCTGACGGAGATGAAGATTTGGTACAGATACAGAAAGGGTGACCAGCAGTGACAGCTTGAGGGAATGACATGAGCACAAATCAAAACAGGCGATAGACAGAGAGAGTGAATGAAGAAAAGAAGCGTGAGAGTGGGAAAAGAATGAAAAAGTTTGAGTGACTAAGTGACACGGACAGGAAACCAAAAAGCATGAGCTGGAAGCTGGACAGATGACCCTGGCAGTGGCGACGGCCTGGAGTGTGTGACAAGACTTTTTTTCGGGAAGGGAAGACCACACCCCGACCACTGGCAATGGCAGGGGACCAAACTGCGCTCTGACTGGACCACAGGTTCCCACTTATCCTGTGAAACCAAGGTGTTTCCTTCCCATCAGCCCCGGCTGACCCTGCTGTCATCTAAAGCTTTTTACGGGCGCTAAAACAGAAACGAGAATAAAGAGGTTTCCACACACGCTGCTACATTAAAATGACTTTTAATCCGAACATGCAGTGCATCATCACTGCATAAAAATGATGCGAACAAGGGTGAGAAGTCACTCATGGGTCAGCCTATTGTGTTTTTTACTGCTCATAAACAGCTGCTTTGATACTTACAGGACGCCGGGTTCCCACTCTAGGACAGCATGGGAGCTTATAAATGCTACAAATAGCTACAATAACGTTAGGTAACCTCCCTGAGGCCCAGTAAGGCGGATACTCCTGGCTCCTCTGAGCAGCATACGCTAACGGGCAGACAGAGACCGGTCATCATGTGTCCTGCTGATAGTGATGCCTGACTCAGTCCAGAGATGTGGCGATAGACCAGCTGCCCATGCCAAACCCTCTCTGGGTCGTGGATCTTTCTTGCTGCGTCTCATGGCCTCCTCCCAGGTTTTGGTGTCACACACTGTTGGCTCAGCTCTCACTTTGTTAAACGCTGACGACTGATAAATTGATAAATGCCCTGTTTTTCTGCTCAATGGGTAACAGTTCATGAAAGACAGACACAGTTTGTGTTTTTAATGTATTGACCTGATCACATTTGACATCCACGTTCATTTTTTTTTTAGAAAAATAAATGCTCTGTGATCTTTGAAAAACCCACATGGTCCTTCAACAACATTACTGATCTTCTATCTGCAAAATCCTTCTGGAATATTTTCTCTGCACAAACTGAAAAACCACTAAATTAAAATTTAAAAGTTTTATTATCAGTGATATTTGTTTTAGTAGAAAATTGAAAAAAAAAAAAAAAGAATATTGTGGTGTCCCGCCCCCACAATTTTCATACAAAATTCGAATGGCACTGCATAACCAACGCCTGCCAAGGCCACACGATACAATAAAAAAATAAAAATAAAAAAAAAGCCCTATCTTGCATTATTAAAATTCCTGAAGCGCCCTTTTGATCAGATTCGCACCAAAATGTAATAGGTTCTTATCAGGCCCAAGGTCCATCAATCCACCAAGGTTGGTACAAAATGGTTTGGTGCTTTTTGTGTAATTCTACTGACAAACAAACAGAGAGTGGAAGAGTGCTCAGAGAGCAGACCTCTGTCGAGGCCAATGTCAAAGAACATTCAACAGACAACAGAGAAAGAGAAAATTAAATTAACAGTTAATAATTCAGATAAATCGGTCTGGTGCATTAGCTCAGTGGTGTTTGCATATTCCTACTGACATACAGGTGAAAACATACCCTCCTTGTTGGATGTAATAATGGCTTTTTCCAGATATGTCATTTCCATCTACCTTGGATAGAAAATATAATCACAAGTCAGAGAATTGGTTAAATTCTTTTGTATTCTGCTGCAGAAATGTTCTTTTCTTACAGATGGTTAGAGCACGTCAAAGAAGCAGTGGGTGTTGTAAATCAATTGTCTGGGTTTTTCAAAGATCGAATGCTGTGACTCAAATGTAATAGTTATACATGAGAGGCACAAACTGAGGTTAGATTTACTACACACTGTATTGAATTCTGCACTCAAGGCATTGTTCATCCTCAACCATCATCTCAACGTGCACAGATTTTGATACACGCTCTCTTTCCCAGATATGAAATAAGGATTTCAAATTCCATGCAGACATTTTATATCTTTCTCCTTCTCCTGTGCCTGAAAATATTTTGACCGGAGGATCATCTCCATTTCCATGCTCTGTGTATTTGCGCAGGTTATCTCCTGACTGCCCTTAACATTTACTGCAGCGTTAAGGCTTTCACACTTGCTCTTCACATTTACTCAAGCTGGTACACAGGACAAGCAAGTAAATACAAGGAATTGTCTGCCCTTGACGAGCTACTACTCAGTGGAGTCTCTTCTTAGGGTCGGACGGTTAAGGGGCCTGTCTGCCACTCCTTATTTATGACCATCCCTGTGGCACCAGTTTTTGGTGCTGCAGCTGTTTTTACTGTCACGGCCATAAAGCTCCCCTGGGAAGGGAGAGACAAGAGAAGGAGAGAAGAGAACAATGGCTCGTCGGGCAACTTGCAGATGAGCAAAGGCTTGAAGTTGGAAGGAAGTGGAGGTGTGTGTTTGTGAGCTATGTTTGGGAGGTGGTAAAGACAGTAGAGGCATCACACCTGTGTCCTAGTCTTCATGCCAAAGGGCAACCGTCATGGTGATAATAAACACAGCCCTCCCCTTGTTTCCCCTTTATCTCTGCACTGTAGCCTTTATCCCGGCTCTGGCCACCTTGGCCTTGATTCGGTTAAACTCCTGTCACATTAGTGTGTGTGAGGCATTATCTATGTTATTGTCTCCTCTGTGGGTATCTTCCCATTGTTAAAGGCAGAAGAAGAGAAATGGGCTTGGCTTCCTATAAGCTCTTTAACATCAGGGTCACCTTTAGTCCAGGAAAAACAAACCAATATTTCATTAAGGAGGACAAAGGTGGTGGGAAGCATTGGTTCGTGTTAGAGGTAGATAGTTGAACACTTATCAAAACACACAGAAAATTAAGACTAAGAATCTACAGCATTTATTAATGCATTTGTGTGTAGATGAAGTTGCATTGTGCTTTGAGCTAAATGCTAAAGCTAGTATAGCATAGCATTGCCAATACTGTTGCGTGTAGCGAGGCTTCGCTGTGCAGCATCGCTAACTTTCCTCCAGCTGTTTCTCATGGCTCATTCAGGTGAAAGAAAACACCTAACATCATAATAAACCATCCAGCATTCAGTTTAGAGGTACGTTACCATCTACCGGACGTCGGTGTGCTACATTGGATTACTGGTGTTGTCTTTTCCGTGTTGTAACTCGTTGAAGACTCGGAGCACGCACATGATTAGTGTGTGAAGAGTGGTACATGCAGAGGAGGGAGAGAAGGACAGAGTTGGCAATTTGACTGACACATCACGATCAAATTGACTTGAACGTTGCATTCAAAATGATTGGATGGTGTTTTTCCAGGATTGTCTATCCCACGGGTGACTGACTTCTTTCATTTTTGTGAGAAAGCATTAAATGGATTGATTGCAATTGAAGAGGATTTCAAGCAGTTCAGTAAAAAATGCTCCAGAAATAGATCTCCAACCCTACGTTTAATATTAGACACAAAGCACTGCTGGTAACAGCCTACAGTACAGAAAATATTAGTTAACACTATGACCTGATGAGGGCACTAGATGAAAAGTTAAACCAGAGTTGATCATGATCTGTTGGTCCACTCAATATCACAAATTCTGGCCCCATGACAGTGCCAGGGGAAAAGTCACCACTCATTGGGATTAATCATTTTGGATCTGTGAACATCTGCACAAAGTTTTGTGCCAAGCGTGTCACACATGACTGGAACACTTTCTATTTTTGAAGTGTTGCTGTTGGTTGAAAGCTGCATTTACCGTAAGCCTTTAGTTTGTTTATGCTGAAGAATGTAGAAAATTTCCACACCTACCAAAGTTGGCTAAACAGTAATCACAAGAACGCAGTTCTGGTTTTCCAAAAATATCTTTTTTTTTTTTATTTCACATGAAATGTTCACATTTAGCATATTTATCAAACAGGTCTTTTTATATAATCTTCTATACATATATATACATATTATACACTTCTCTTACTTACACATGTACAAAAAATTAGTTAAGAGTTCAGATAAAAAAAAGACTGACTTCAATGGTAGTCATACACTGTTGTGCTTTGTTGATCGAGCCAGCCTGTCAGGTGAAGATGTGCTTGGCAACTTGTTTTGATGCTGTGTCTTGTCTGTTGTGAAATGGTGAATATAACATTTTCAAATGATTCAGAAGTGTGAGGATTATTCTGAAAGTCTAAATAGCTGATTACTTCATTTTGTGTGTGCTTTTTTTGTCTGTTTGTTTGCATGTTTTCTGCCCGGGGTTGGAAACATGAAGAAAAACACCATGATACACAGGGGTGGATCCTGCAGTTAAAGAAAGAAAAGACATGATACCAGCTCTTTTATGTCAGACAGGTTAACCAATACAGGGGCAAGATTCAACAAACAGAGAAGTCCCGCCTCTCTGCGATACACACAACGTCTCAGTGTTTGCTTTTGGCAGAAAAACATTTTGTCCCATCATGCTTCAATCAATCATTCCCCATCTTACATGCATTCTCTTACTCTCACTTCAATACACACATTTATTCTTTCACACCAGTACTAACTCTACCAGGAGAGAGAGAGAGAGAAAAGCCCCCCCTCCCCAATACCAGCAGTCAATGGTTCCTTTCATAAACACATGGTATATACAGTAAAACTCCTCAGCTGCAAATGTCATAAATTATCTTCACAGAATGTACAAGTAACACAGTTCAATGTCGTGTGTGTGTTTTCATGTGTTACGGAGCGTCTGACATCAGTGTGTGGTGTCTTGCGTGTAACACTGATGCAGAGAGAGAGAGAGAGAGAGAGTGTGTGTGTGTGTGTGTGTGTGTGTGTCTGTCTGTACTGTGCAGTATTAGTGCTACAGTATATAAGCACATGGTGGAGTTTGCGAAGGAATGGTTGTGATGAGAACAGCCCCCCGTCTTTGTTGATGCTACATTTAGAGAAAGTAATCACTTGGGACATCGATGCCACTCAATACCATTACGATAACAATACAACAGATAGTACACAATACTCAAGGGTGGAATAGTGTACAAGTTGGAGAGATGACTGATCTTTGGCTCAAAAGGTAAGAGATTACTTTTCAATGTGGATCTAATGACGTATCTCTATTATTCAAAACAGAGTTGGTGTCTTTGCTTTTGATTGTTCTTCGGCCACTTTAGGTTTTTCTTCCACTTCTTCATGTTTTCTTCGAGGGCTATCGTCCAATGTGTTTTGGACAGAGACCCCAAAATTACAAATCAAGGAGAGCTTGGTCTTTCCAAGAAAGAAAAATACTGTCACCTTTTGAAAAATAAGACAAAGTAAACACACTTTGTCTCAAATGCTCTGAATTATTCGACACCTGTTGTGCGAGCGAGTCCAATCTGCAAACTTCAAAACTCTCTCCCCGTGGCCAGCACTGGGCATGTCTTTTTGAGTCACTGGTCTCAACCCCACAGACTGTCTTCATTGTAGTCCCTGAAAAAAAATTGTCTGCCAGCAGCAGTCCTTTCATGTGCTCTCAGTGCAACAATAGCAGTAACGAAAATGGGACTAGCAGTGAGAGGATTGAGAGGGATGTAGCTGCCACTGCTGAGTTTGTCCGTACACTCTTCTGGACGTCTGGCAGGATTACCACTGGGTCATCTGCTTGAAGATGGGAGATAAAGAGGACACATTACTAACACACATTTACACCCCGATGTAATCCTGTGTGTACCTGGATTGTTTTAAGGTCAGGGGGTAATTAGAAAGGACGTAAGGTTGGTCAACATACCTGCTGGCAGTCTGTTGGACGGGTTGTGAACCCCACCCCCAGCTCCGACTCCAGCCCCACCTGTGCCTCCTTTAGCCACTCTGGCCTCTTGAGAGCCTGAAGGAAGAGGAGAAATAAAACCCATCAATTACTCTTTTGGGTCTTGCAAAAACCAAACACAGCTATTACAGGTGATTGTGCTGATCGCTATACATCCAGGAGGGCAGTCAAACTCACCATCGGCAGCTACGACATCCACCCTGAGCCTGAGGCACTCCTGTCCATGGTGGTGCAAAGGTTTGGCTGCAGGGAAGAAACAACACAGGCGTCAACATCCTAACTAATGCACTTATCCTACTCTGGCCCCTTAATCTACCTTCACACAAACACACACACACACACTTGGCAGCAGACAGACGCTGGGACAAAGCTTTAGGAAGCCATCTGTGACCAGGCAAACTGTGTCTTGTCCTGCCGTTTAGCTAATTACAGCCGTGGTCAGGGTGACAACACTGCTTGCTCTTTGTGGTTGCGTTCTAGCAGGGAAGTATTGTAGAAACTTGGCAGACTCGGCCGACACCCCAGTTCATGTCCGTACAAAGCTTCACAGAGCGGGCCACCAAAGTCCAGACCATCACACTTAGGACACAAACATAGAAAAACCCACACAACTTTGCTGTGGTGAGACTTCCATGGAGATTTTTAGCCCTGCTGGTGGCACGGAAACATCAACAACTCTCAACAGTGATAGAATATTGGATGGAAAGCCACTTCATTTTGTGCACATGGTAACTTGCGATGACTTTGGTGACCACATGATCTCTGCAGGTTTTGAGTGCGTCTCTATGACTCTTAGATGGACTGAATCGACATTTGAGACAGTCATTCCTCCCTCAGCATTACTTCTAGTTAACATGTTGAACACGAGCATATCAGCATACTAACATTGTTGGTCTGACATGTTAGCGAGTTGACACTAGCTCAGAGCTGTTAGTGTGACTGTAAACTCTTGAACAACAAGACCTCCTGGCAAACACAGCGACAAATCTGAGAGAAAGCCTAAGTGACACTTACAGATATAATAGTAGCTTTCCCCTTGACGAAACTCCTTTCCCAGGGTAAATGGAGTGAAGCGCTGGAACTTCTCAGAGAACTTCTCGGGGGCGTGAGGAGCAAAGGGATGGCCGCACTCCCAACGCATCTGGTCGTATGACTGGGGTTTGCAGGATTCGTAGTCCTCGCGCTCCACCATGTAGAGCACGTATCGCTCAGCATCCAGCAACGGCACCTCACCCTCTGGGTAATGTGGGCAGACGATGTCCAGGTAGTCATTGAGCTTCACCTCCACAGCATAGTCGTCCCACAAAAACCTGCAGACAGGAGGAGGCAAAGGAGAACAGTTACGCAAGTGGCAGGAGACTGATAACCGTGGTTATAGCATCGGAGCGGTAATAAATATGAGCCTCAAAACCTGTGATTATATATTGATCGGCTACACGCCAGTGTACAACAGGGAAATCAGAGAAAAGACTTAGAGGCCTGGGAATGAGAGATAGAGAGCGAGAAAGAGTGAAGAGTGTTTGTGTGCGAGGATGTGTGTGTGTATTGGAGTGGATTGAAGAGGGAAAACGCAATACGGGGAAGAGTGATCTGCAGAGAACATGTGCATAAATATGGATGACCGTGAGGCCGTGTAGCTCCTGCTGTTGAGAGTTAGCACTGAGTGAACATTGATCCCATGTCCCACAGGATTTGAATGATGTTTACAGAGAAACATTAGCAGTCAGTTAGTCCGTCAAGACAGGAGATGGGTATTGACATCTGCGTAGCTACACACACGCACACACAGAAAACACACGCATACTTCAAAAAACGCATAATGACAAATTGACCTCTACAGAAGCAGAAACACACCTGAGTTGATTCCAGAGCGGGTCAAGGTTAAAAATAAAGGTCACATATGTTTTAACCCATTCATTAGGGTTAGAGTCGGGCAGACGAACCCAACACGGGTCTGGTGACGGCCTGTAACTGTCTCCCACCACACTCCCTCTCATTACAAACACAGAGAGACACAGTCAGACTGTCTGCCTCCCCTCCATTCCTCCCTACCATCCCTCCCTTCACTCCTCCACCCGCTCCACCCTCTTTACGATGGTCTTTAAGTAAACCAAACGTCCTCCCTCTCCTCTCAGACCTGGGTCAAAGACCACTCAGGGAAAACATTTTCGGCTTTTCCGCTCGTTTCAAATGTCCACACGAAGTTAAGGTGCTTTAAATAACAGTATGGCAAACCCTGAGGCAGTGTAAATTGGCCTCATCCCTTCAACTGTCCATAATTCCTTCCCACTTTTGGATTTTCTTTCAAGGATATTATGAGTTTATCTCCAGGGTATTGTCACTAAAGGCATTTCAAGCTTTGTCCCCTTCCCCCTGACTGAGTGACTGCTCCAGGGGCGGCTCACAGCTAATGCTCTCTTCTCAGCCAAAGCCATCTATCACCGGCCTGGAGCGGTAGCTGGCCGCTGGCAACACGCACAAACTCACACACACTTCCCAGTAATTCCCATCTATCAACAACCTAAAGCAGTAGCTGCCTACTATTTGCACCCACCGAACCCACACACACACACACAGTCTCTCACACACATACACACGCACCTCCTCCCTTGGTACTGAGCTCCCAGGCGATGCCTATCAGTTTACCGTCTCCTACTGTTTGAGATCACCAGGGGTTCCCTGAGAATGGATGAGACTCAACAGACTCAAATATTTTCACAACACACAGCGAGAATGTGTGTCTAATATAGGGTTTTGTTGGTTTTGCAATGAATACACGCATGGTTCGGCAGGCTTCTCAGCAGCTCAAAGGACAGGCAGCCAGCCAGTGTGAGCTAAGTTACCTACTGCTTTTTAATCAGACCAACAGATCTCATAGTTATTTGTGCTGAAATAAAAAGCCTACTAAGTGCTTAACTGATACTCTTGGTGAGAAAAAAGCCACTGAAGATATTTCTCTTCTCAGGTAGATTTCTCTTTGAGAAAGCTGGTGTGTTTCCTCGTAAAACCTCCTCAGTGTAACAAGTAGCATTTGTGGAGTTTGTCCCTGTGTGACAAGGTCCATATGTGTGACTAATGATCAAATAGCACAGGCCCCCGTCACTCGTTAGCTGCTGTTGTTGTTTGTTGCCAGGGGTCTCCCTGGTACCCCCTGGTAAAAGGACAGACGCTGTGGCTCCAAACCTGGGGCCCTGACTCCTGCTCCTCCCTCCTCCCCCTTCTCTTTCCCCCTCTCTCCCTCTCTCTCTCTCTCCGCCTGACTGCATTCCCTCAATACTGATGACCAGATTAGCCAACAACACCATTACAACAGCAACAACGGGGCCACTGGAAAACAAGCACCTTTTTAGTATACTGATGAAACTTCCATCTAACCGTGCTGATAATAGTGTGCTCCAGCCAACTTTTAGGGGGTAGAGAGCAATAATTATCATTTTGCTATGGTCCAGACAGCTTAATGCTTATCTGCAGTTTGCCTGCCACGCTCTGTTTACCAGATTGGCACTAAAGTGTTTTTTCCCCCTGCCACTTTCAATTCCAGTCGAATCGATAACACTATTGAACAAACACTGTTGTCTG
>OMNW01018442.1:21656-32448 GCA_900303245.1 Selene dorsalis | reverse complement strand
CAGAGCAAATGAGAATCATGAGGTTGAAGGAACTGCCCAAGGAGCTCAGAGACAGAATTGTGGCAAGGCACAGATCTGGCCAAGGTTATAAAAGAATTTCTGCAGCACTTAAGGTTCCTAAGAGCACAGTGGCCACCATAATCCTTAAATGGAAGAAGTTTGGGATGACCAGAACTCTTCCTAGACCTGGCCGTCCAGCCAAACTGAGCAATCGTGGGAGAAGAGCCTTGGTGAGGGAGGTAAAGAAGAACCCAAAGATCACTGTGGCTGAGCTCCAGAGATGCAGTAGGGAGATGGGAGAAAGTTCCACAAAGTCAACTATCACTGCAGCCCTCCACCAGTGGGGGCTTTATGTCAGAGTGGCCCGACAGAAGCCTCTCCTCAGTGCAAGACATATGAAAGCCCGCATAGAGTTTGCCAAAAAACACATGAAGGACTCCCAGACTATGAGAAATAAGATTCTCTGGTCTGAAGAGATGAAGACTGAACTTTTTGGCATTAATTCTAAGCAGAACAACTCCGTGACCATTCTTGACTGGCCCAGCCAGAGCCCTGACCTAAACCCAATTGAGCATCTCTGGAGAGACCTGAAAATGGCTGTCCACCAACATTCACCATCCAACCTGACGGAACTGGAGAGGATCTGCAAGGAAGAATGGGTAGCGCAGGCGCACCATATACAGACGCTATAGTCCTCTCTGCAGCCGGCCCCGGATCGAATCCCGCATCGGGCGGCCCTTTGCTGCATGTCATTCCCCCTCTCTCTGCCTCCCCATGTCCTGTCTCTCTCAACTGTACTATCAGATAAAGGCAAAAAGTGGCTCCTTCTGTGTTTGCATTTATTACCAGCAGACAGTGGATCTTAGGAAAGAATGTACAAGTTACCAACTGGTTGCAAAGAAGGCCCCAGCTATTGGACCTGCCCAGGTGAGGCTGTATTTGTCAGCATTTGCATTCAGTCTGGTCACACTGATGTGACACAACTGGCCTTCAAATGCAGCATCCAGAGGCTGCAGCCCCTCAGTTGGGACACTAATATCATATAAAAGAGGAAGCACACACAGGAAAGTAAAATGATTCTTTTAAAATCATGTTCACAAAGCAACAAGCAAGCAACAATCAGTTGCATGTTGCTCCTGTGCCATGCCCTGTGCATATCAGGATGCCCACCACAAGGGAGGAGGTCCGCCAGGTTCAACAAGAATGCCACACCATGGCTGGGATCCCCTGGGTGATTGTTGCATTGGATGGCACAGCCTAAGGCACATTCCTATCCTCAATCTCATCCCCCTCTGTAGCTACCTGGTGACCCCCGTGACCAACCCAGCAACATCAGGCCCACACAGACACCTACACCCACGCTGAACGGGTGTTTAGCAAGTGGATATCCCATTTTCGATGTATTCGTCACCGTCGGGGGGGCTGTGCTTCTCACCCGCAGAGTGATGTGAAGTTGTCACATCCATGCCGTCATTAATGTTTTCGGGCATTTTTCCACATGAGTAATTGCACATTTCTGTGGGAACCACACTGTGCTGTGTGTGACTTATACAATGATTAAGTGGTGGGTGATATAACAAACAAATTGCCTGGCAATTCGCCATTCAGAGCTTCTTAAAGAGCTTCTTTAACGGGATCTTAAGTTTCTCCTAAGAAGGGCATTAAGAGCTCATCTGGGAAACACCCTTATCTTGGCGCTCCTTCTTTGCTGAGCAGTTCTTAAGTGTGCTCTTAAGTCCTTAAGATCGATCTTAACTGGGAAATGCGGCCATTGGATTTTGCGGTTTAACTTGATTACACATTACTTGGTTTGTTAAATCTCGTAGTATTGGACACCACAACTGTATTTCCTATAGTTTGTCTTGCTGATATCGGAGAGTATAGTGTGAAAATGTAAAGACTTCAGCAATGAGAGAGGTCAGAGAAGGTGTGGCTCCTCAGGTAGGACAGTGAACAGTCGGACTGCTATGAAACAGTGTGTTAATGAACACTAGCAACAGTAAAGCAGAGCTTGTGGCCCTGCAGACCACAGTCTCGGACCGTCACACCGACCCTAATTAAACCCTATTAACCCTCTGCCACCATGCTCACCTCCATCTTCTCTTTGCCTCCTCTGTCCATTAGCAGGCAGCCTTTGCTGGAACGAGTCCTCGATGTTGTAGGGATGTGCCGTGAATGAGGATGTGCGGCCACGCAGAGTTACCGTCTCCTCTCCTGCCCGTTTTAATTAATCCGTGTCCGATGTCGAGGTGAGGAGAGGGAGAGAAGGAGAAGGAGAATCTTAAATTCTGAGTGAAAAGGGGGGGAAAAAGGTAGATGAGGAGGAAAGAGGTGTGAAAAGGTGAGGCAGAGAGAGAGTGGGGCGAGCAGGGTCATCCTCCCTGCTAATTTGCTGACATGGGGGCATCAGGGAGGGCTGGCCTCCTAATAAGATTGTTTCTTGAAGGAGCAGAGCGAGCTGTGAAGGGAACAAAAGTAACTGTGCCCCGCGAATCCTGTAGCCAATTAGTCCGTATCAATAATTAAAAAGCATTGTCTGCGCAGGGGCAGGGGCGGCAGATTGAGTTTCCCTCCACAAGACTAGATTGTTATGACAAGCAGTGCCTACATAATGATATTAGCCATTAATAATTCAAAGCCGGGCCTGCGTTGCTGCAGGTGACAGGAGGCCTGTACCGTGCTCAGGCAGCCATCAGTCAGCCGGTTATCAGAGGTCACGAATCAGGAATGGAAATTGAAAATTGCTCAGGGTGGACTGGTGTGTGTTGAATGTGGTGTGTGTTGAATGTGAAGGTGAATCTGGAGGAGGCAGGTAGCAATCAGGAAAACTCAGTGTGTGACAGAGGTGACAAAGAACTCAGATCATGTACTTACTTACTGTCCACATTACTGCTTCTGTTTCTGTTTTCAACAGTGACTTGAATTTTTACCTGTGAGCCATTTCGTCAACATGTTGACAGGACGAGTCAAACGAGTCAAAACAAATTCCACCACATGTCAGTTAACATTACTATTAGAGTAATGCAAGTACTGCACTGATGTTGCAAGGTTGGTAATGTAAGTAATGTAATATTTGTCAATTAGAATTTATGTGAAAATGAATAACACGATAATCCTTCACATGATTATCACATCTCTGCAAAATGGCGCTCAACACTTTACATATGACACATCAACAATATATTTTTTTTTTCTAATAAATATTCCTCTTGTCAAGTGCAAGAACTTAAGAAAATTTCCTCTCGAGTTTTGGTGTGTTAATGTGTCGATAATCTGAGCATATGACATTTTAATTCTGTCAGGGGTACAATAGAGAGAACATATTTTTGATCAGTTTGTGGATTAAATTCTGCAGCCGCCATTTTTACTCTCAAAAGATGAAGTTTTATTTGAATATGTTAAATGATCTTACAAATAAATGGGAGACAATGAAGCAAATACTGGCATCAGAGCAGCTGCACCAACTCCTCAGGTCGGCACTTTATCTCTCAGAATGTGGCTTTAGATGATTGACAGGGAGGTCACAGCCTCACTGGCTCCTCAACAACTGCAACATCTGTGCTGGTGAGGAGAGCGACAAAGAGATGCTGAATAGTAGTGTGTGTGAGGGGGTAGGGCATTCGAAGCAGAAGTGATGTGGGCAGATGCGGTGTCCATGTGTGTCAAAACACCACACACACACACCACATGCCCGTCTGTGTCTCATGTCCCAGCAGGCCTTGCTAAAGGGCCGACAGGAGTGGACGCTCCCAGCTGATATGGCCCGTCCGCTGGGCCCCACAGGTGAGCTGCACATCCAGCCAGGCTCCTGTCAGTGCAGCAGACACCGGGATGATAGGGTCCCACAGGCCCCTCTGGTGAGGATCCACATCTGGACCCTGCTGATCGTGTTTCTCTCACTACATGTCATAGTTGTTATTTGTCTTTTTTATCCTCACATAAATGTGTGAAGAATAAAAATGTGTTTTTTTTTCTTTTTCCTCCTGCTCCTCTTTCTGTTTCAAATCTTGTAACCTAAACAACTCTTGGTGCCAACACAGACATTCATACAGAGCGACAGAAAAAGATGACTGAAAAGAAAATAAGAGAATAAAAAAGAGAGATGACAGAGCAGAGCAGGAGTCAGGGTAAAACTGTAGAAGAAGAAACGACGAGGGCAGAGCTGCTGAGTGAGAGACGATAAAAGAGGCGTCAGTCAGTGTCTCACTCTGTCACTGTCGACTCTGAGCCCGAGGACGGCACAGCTCAGAGGAAATCACTTTAAAGTGAGATGAGGATCCATCTCTGCTTCTTTCACTGATGGAGTCGATGGGCTGCAGATGTTGTCGACAGAAAGAGGAAGCTGCTGCTGTCGCCTGGAAACCTTGTAACTTCAGTTCATGACTCAGTTGCAGCTGCACCGGGCAGTTTGTAAATGTGTTTGTATCTGAAACAACTGCACTCTTTCTTTTTTAAATGTCAAGGATAAAAAATGCATGTTAAAAAAAAAAAAAAAAAAAAAAACGTAGACTGTGATCTTCCTTTGATTGTAATGTATATTTTGCATCATGAGCTGCTGGTGGGTTTTATACATCATTCAGGTGTGTGTTTTGTATTGACTGTTAGAGATGAGTAATAATTTATGCCATGCTGTAGTTGGTGTATGTAGAACCAAACAGACTCTAAAAATCTCATTAATGTTATCTTATATGATAACATAAATATAATTTCAAAGCTACACATCTTTCTTGTCAACGCTGTGAATGCAGATTCCTGATTCTACCAACAAAAGTTATTTCCTGTAACCTCCTTAAAGGTCTATATTTTACACTTTCTTTCTTTTATTTTGAAATGTTGAGCAATTAGAAGATATATTTGTGGTTTTAAAAACCAATAACCATCTTGGTGTAGTTTTACATCTCCTCTCTCAGGCATCTCTCTAGATCTCTGGTAACAACAGGTCGGTGAGCCTGACTGTAATGAGTGATCCAATAAAAATAGAGTAGATTTCAGGTAAAACAGAGGTAAACCAAATGGGCGGGGCTTGGAAACATGCCTTAGGGTGGTGACTGCTTTGTTTTGACATCACAAAGTTACAGGAGGTCCTGCCAGCTGGTTTTAAACAGACTGTATATAAAAAATGGACATAGGCTTCCAATCTGAAAAGTGAAGCCAACACCGAAGTCACTTTATGTGCAATACCACCAAGAACCCGCTGGGGGCAGGCTCCGAAAAATCCCAAAAATGTCAATTTCAATAATAAAATACTTCCTTCCCTCTGAGGCTTTAATGCTTTCACAGTCTTGATATAGAACCTAGAGTTGCTTTATAATCACACTACAATTGGACATATGACTATAAAATATGGGATCTTTAAAATGCAGTGCATGTTGTAAGGCAGTCGCTCCCTGATGACATTCATAATTTTGCACTTGTTCGTATGTGGAAAGTGAAAGATATGAAAGATATACAAAGAACGACAACAAACCCTTAAGCCTCCGCACACTGGACCAGTCACTACATGTGCTGGAGTGAACCTGCACTTTGACTCATCTTGTTCTTACAAACAGGCCTTCAGGAGAGCATGTTTTTAAAAGTCAAGGTTTTAGAGTTCAATCTGCAGTTATTTTCTCAAGTTCTCTATCTTTCCCTGTGACCACTTTGCCCTCACTCACAGAAAGATCTTAAAAACCAACACTCATCTATAGATTAAACGCTGACATGGGAGGACGGCCTGAATCCACTGTACGACTGCAGCCCATCGAAAGACGACAACAGGAAGCGCGGCGATCGCTCTCACGAGACTTTGTTCTGGTGACGATGGAGTGGCCACAGCTGCCAACATCAAATAGATGCCACTTTCTAATTCACTTTAAAGTCTCCTCCAAGGCGAGAGCTAATCGGGAATGATCTCAGCATCTCCCTAAAGCGGTCCAACACAACTTAGCATAACAGTTAATAATACATAGAGCCATCAGAGAGGAAATTGTATTCTTTCTGCTGGCCGGAGGAATGAATAACTCCAACTGAAGTGCAACTCAGATCGTCTGATTGACATTTAACCCTGTCATCTCGAAGCACTGAGGGGTAATCAATAAATTAGTGACACGCCATCAGATCTGTGTGTTTTAATCGCTGAGCTGTGCATTATTTATCCATGTGAAGCAGATGAGTAGTGAACAGACTCCAGGCGTTGATTACCGAGCTAAAGGCTGATCACAGTGAATGGAAGATAGGTCTCTGTGAAGCGCCGCAGCCAGACGAGAGCATCTCCACACACACACACACACAGTCAGGAAAAAGAGAGAAAAGTAATATGGTGCCACTTCTACACTGGTCCGACAGGGCACAGTGAAGGCACTGCACAGTTTTTAGTTTGAAAAGAGTCTGTGTGCATGAAGAAGTTTTATTTTTTAAATTGAAAATGCATTTTCCTCCCCTAAATTACTTTGTGTCGCATTGTTTGTATGACAAGTGGGAGATAAATAAATTCTGATTAACTGACTGATAGATTTTTCAAAAACTTTGAGCTTTTACTGAACCAAATCAGTGCAGATCTGTATAAGCATCTTAATACTCACATATTATATAGCTTTTTCTTAAATTTGTACTTTAAAAAGTTGCATGTTCTGTATATTTGTTGTTTTCTTTTAATAATTTTTAGGCAGATTATAAATTCATTCAGTGTCAGCAGTAGAGTGAGAGAGGGAGTGACAGGGGTTGACAAAAAAACAGTTCATGAATGCTACCCTGACTTCCAGGATCCAGCAGCACAGTGACATCTGATGGCCACCTCACCAAAAGGATGTCAGATTCAATCTGCGTAGCCTGAGTGGCTGATGAAAGAAGTTGAAGAAACAGTAGCTAAATACCCAGGTTTATTTCTCTCAGGGGTTGGTTCAGATCGAAAGAGAGATAAAGACAGATGGGCTGTACTCACATCTGTCAGCTGGCAGAAACCATGACTCCAGTTGCTCCTCTGTCTCTGCTGTATGTGTGGTTGTTATGTAGACACACACATCAGTGAGTAGCAGTCACTTAACCCACTCACACCACTCATTCATATTCATAATGGGTCATGTTTGGCTACCTGCAGAAACTACAGAGACATGAAACAGAAACACAGGTCAGAGCTGGACATATTAGAGCTGTTTAAAGTTAAAGTGCATGTGATGAAAGCAGCATAAAGAGAAACAGGTAAGCATAAATCTGACCTTTATCCAACTTGGGTCTGTGGAGAGACACTACAGTCCATTGCTGCAGTGATGTTTCCCAAGGCACAGCCTGGCAAAGCGATGCAAACAGAGGCTTTAACTTGTTTAAAGAGCCTTCTGGGTATAAAGTATAAATAATGTAACTTGAGGAGATAGAGATGGAGAGACAGGTTATTTTGCACCATTCCCTCCTTTCTGCACACTCACTGTACAACCTCAACTCCCTTCACACAGGTTTCCTGCATCGGCTGGATCAACACACACGGAGGTCCTTGCTAAGCCCCTCCCCCTCCTCCAGTCTAATGTTTGCATGAGTTTATATATTTGTTTTTTGGCTGTGATTTGCTGTCCCATTAAAAAAGAATAAGAGCTTATGACATATTCAAAGAGGGCATGTCTGGAGTATAAAGTCTAGGGAGGCTATGATTCATTAATGGAGCCATGAATAGATAACTCGCTGTTGTATGATATCATACTCACTGTTGAATTCACGGTGCCATTCACATTTTTTTTTTTCCTGTTCAGAGGATCTGGATACCATTACAAACAGTATATGAAAGGATTAGTTGAGCTTTTTAAACAATTCATAAGCACACTGTGAAAGCTATTACAGCTGTGTGCTGTTTCATATGTTAAGATTCTGTTTCATGTCAAGTTTTCACTGTAAATAATTGAGATGCTGATTACAAGGGGTTTATGGGTGAACGGTGAATGAGCTCTGCCGTCCACTCGGACCAATTCGGGGAGACCTGGTGAAAAAATGTTAACAAAAAGTTCAGTCAAAGGACAAACCTCAGCAGAATTTACAGACTATCCAACTCTAGAAATAGAAAAAAGCTCAGATCAGATTATCAGCAAGGATCAGTCAGGACAAGAGAGCACGAGATGCCTCCATTGGATGTCTTCATGGATCCAAAAAGTCATCTCACACCCAAAAAGACTGGGTGTACTGTATATTACCCAGAATACATCAAGACCAGTCTATTGGCTACTTGGAAACTGAACCCATATAGAACTATAAAATGCCACACCCAAACCCAAATCAGGCTCATCTGTCCTGGTAATGTTGGACCTGATTGGCACAGACCTAACCCACACCGAATCCACAGTTGATCACTATGAATAAGTTCAAGTTAAGAGAAAACATTGTTGTAAAAACATAATCTCATACTTTAACACACCTAACCAAGAGAAATATAAAGATGAGAATATGCTGTGCTGGAGGCAATGTGGTAAATCATTTCCACATATTTTGGGATTGCCCCAAACTGAAACAATTTTGGAAGAGGGTCCATGAACTCTCTGGGTAAGATTTGGGTAAGACACAAAGGTCCCTCTTAACTTTGAAACACTGTATTTGGGAATTGTTTCTTTTTTGGATCAAAGGAAGCATATAAAGTAACTACAAATCCTCCTAATGGGAACCAAAAAATCTGGTGGCTAAACCCAGCGCCAACAACAATGGATGATTGGTTCGATACAGCCATGGAAATATTCAGAATGGAAAAATTAACATGTTGCCTAAAAACCCAGAGAGATCATTTCTAGCAAATTTGGAACAAATGGATCTTTTATATAACCCAGAGGAGAGCCGACTTATGGTCCTTTAACCTTTATTTTATCTTAACTTAATATGTACTATTACTCCAATACTTGTCCTGGATGTTCAAGCTAATTTACAACTTGTTAAAAGAAAACTACAGTTAGACACCTTCTCTTCTGTGTCACGCAGTCGGGTTGGTTTGGATCCACTTGGGGATTACAAATAATGTCAAACAGGCCGTGGATATGTGGTGACACAATGGGACTGTCTCAATCTGCGTGTTGATATATTAGTTAGAAACAAAAAAATCTTCGCTTCCCTCTGAACCACCATCTGATCAAGATATTGATAGCAAATATAAATTGACCAGTACTGACTTGTTCTGAGTTTAACATAAACTGTTGAACTGTGTGTGTTTACCCCCTATCCCACAACTTTTACAAAATTAACTGAGCATCCTTTCAGGCTTTGTCTGAGAATAACACCAGCTGCTGCACACGCTGTTCTCTTCTTGGAAGTTGCATAAGCTTTGTTATGAAATCAGCGGAGGGAGTCAACATCAAGCTCATCTCGCTAACACAAAGAAACCCCCTTCACCCGAGATGCTCAAAGAGCAGAAATAAGCACAAAGATTTCACTTGACAAGCGCATCCCTTCATCTTCAGCTAATAACGTGGATGAGACTGTTCCAACTGCTGTTGTTGTTGTTGCTTTGGTGTGAATCACTCTGCACTGCTCGGCCTCTGTTGTGCTTTAATAAGTTCAGCTCAGTTCACTCTCTGGCTTTGTGCTCTTTTCTATTCTCTTCCACTGTGCTCTGCTTCTGTTTCTGCCTCCGTGTAGTCAACAGCTGGACTTTTCTCTGCAGATCCCAAGCGGCCCGACTCTGCTGCACCACAGCCTCACCTAATTGCTGTGGACTCTCTGCTCACCAGTCTGCTTCTGTCTCGAAAAAAAGATTATGTTTGTAGCTGGCTGTTCAGCTTTTATCTATATTTTAAGCCACACACAAGGTGTAGAGTCGGCCTGGAGCTTGTTACAGGGGCCCGCGGCTGCATAATTCATGAGAGGGAGCCGCTCACTGCAGCGGCTAAATAAAAGATCTGCCAGCAGTGGATGGCAGGACAGAAGAGCACATAGTACCTGCCCTGCCACCTGTGTGTAAATGCATGCGTGTGTCTGTTTGGGCTGGGTCAGTGTTTTCCTGAGTGCGCATCGCAGCCCCTCAGGTAAGATCAATACAGGTATGTATGACACAAGCTCTCATTCCTCAGTGTGCTGCAGGTGATCTGTCTATTAAAGCTCCTGTTGTGTCTCCACACAGAGCATGAGATGTCATCATGTGACGCCTGCTCTTCCTCCTGTTTGTATCAGCTCCTCCTCCTCCTCTTGTCACATCTTCTTCTTTACCTCAGAAACCAGATGAACTGCACTTACATAATGCAACTGTACAACATGATAGTGGAATGAGGTCAGCACCACCAGTGTGTTTGGAATAAATGAGTAAAAAGCTTTGTCTACACAGATCTAGCTGTAAAAAAAGCTGTCACGGTGCTGGGTGATCTGATGAAAACAATGACATTTTCCAAATATGCAGAGTCATACAGCATGTCTGCAGGCTCATGGATGAAATGCACAGCAGTCAGTGTGTTTAAGGCCATCACTTTTATCAACCTCTCAACCCAAATCAAGGGAGTGAGCAGGACTTCTGACTTCAGAGTTGTTCAACATGCTGACATCAGCCTCTTCACCTACCTCTCTCATTAGATAAACAGCTGGTTGATGAAGAGGAGTGAACACCAAGGAATTTGTGTTGCATCCAGGTGCTTCACACATGGTCCAGTTTCCAGAGTTTGACTTAAGGGTGTTCATGTGATTTTAAGTTGGAAAATAGACGCTACAAATTACATGCTGCTAATTAATAACCTGTCTAACTAGTCTAAGTCACTTTGCGGACAGCAACAGTTACAATGTAATACATTATTCCAAATGAAATTAGCAAACGATTTCATGAATGAGTCAAAAGCTTCTAAGTTGTTGTTCCAGCTCAGGGGGC
>OMNW01018441.1:7487-17899 GCA_900303245.1 Selene dorsalis | reverse complement strand
TGGATAAGGACTGGAGGAGAGAGGAGGGGAGGGGGTTCAGGAGCAGTGGGGAAGAAGGGTGAGGGAAGATGTTGTTATGAGAGAGGGATGGGTGGAGGTGGAGGGGGGTGTTTCTTATCCTGATCCCATGGCGGCTCCCCTGCGGCGCTGGATGAAAGCTCCCCGACCAGCCGTCGTCGCGGTAACTAATTTGCTGAGATTTTCTGCTCGACTGGAGGCACGAGGAAGAGGCCACCCCCACCCCCAATCTGACCATGACCACCAACTTCCCCTCATCTCTCCCTCAACACTCACAGTCTTCTCCTCATCTGTGACTATGTGTGAATCCTCCTCAGTTTTCATTAAGCTGTGATCCTGATTATAAGATTATTATATCTAAATATCATCAGTGCAGTGTCTGTAAACAAGCTGTATTTGTTTCATCCCAAACTTTGATGCTAATTGTTATGACCATTAGTAACGTGATGTTTCCTGTCATTTGTTTTCTTTTATTTAATTTTGCTGTTTAATTACATGTAATTTTACATTCACTGCATTTGGAGCTATTCTCAGAAGAAATTAAATGCCAATGCTAATTAGTGTTAAAAACAAGATGAAAATATAATATATGAAGTTTCACTGAACTCTACTGTTTGTTTACCTGTCATGTCTATGCATGGTATCATAATAAATAGTTTCACTTGAGGCATAGTTTTTAAATAACCCATGGATTAAAAAAAAGTTTTCCAAAACATGGAAACTGATCTTCATCTGCTGTGATATGATCAAAAGCTCAAACTCAGGAACTAAGCGACCTTAGGGCTGCAAGGTGTTTTTATCTGGTGCTGCTGAGATCGACCATAAAAATATGTTTTGTTTGGAACCAGTGGAGGAGGAATAGAACAAAACCCAGCTGATAAAATCCACAAAAAAATGTACAATGCAAGTTTTTGTCAAAAGTTCCTTTTGAACAATAAATGACTAAAGTTGACACTTGCTGAGGCTAAATGTGTGGTGGCCCTGAGAGCTCAAAATACTGTGGAGGAAACATATGCAAAATCACAAATGCACTGTAAAATCCAGAAAACAACTTCATCATGTTCCTAACACATGTGTTGCAAAAACTCACAACATCATGGGACTGTTAACTCTGAGGGGAACATGAAGGGCACCATGAAACCAGGTTTCATGGTGATTCCTCCAGTCAAGATATTCTGTTCTGGATCAAACTGGACCAGCAGACCCACGTTGTAACAACTAGTCCAACCTCTCTCTCTCTCTCCCTCTCCCTCTCTCTCTCCCCTTGGCGCCCCCACCTCTTCATCTTCATAATATTCCCTAATCACCGCCGCAGCACCCTTAAGGGTTCAAATGGGTCATTGGCAAGAAACCATAATCCTCTTCTTGAACTCTGACCCGCGACGGCCATTTTAATGGGGTCAAATACTGGAAGCGGATCACATCACATCCTGACCGCTGCCACCGCAGAGTCTGACGTATCAGAGGCTGGATGGGGCCTCTCACACTCTAGGCGCTCAGCAGTTATTGTACCTGGATCAAACGCAGTAGGACTGATGGCACTGATCGGGGAGACAGAGGGAGAGCTGATCCACACTGTATGAAAATCTCAGGGGAAGCAACGGCTGCATGTGTGTGTGCTGATTCTTGACAAAAGCATGGGAACTGTGTGAAAAGCTAACTATTTTACAGTGTCTTGCCTGTGTGCGCATGAGTCTCTACGTGAGTTTGTGCATGTGCCATGTAAATGTGTGTGTGTCTGTGTGCATTATGGTGTAACTAAGCACAGATAATTCCAGGCACTAACAACACTTGGACAACAATAGGCCTTTTCTTGGGGCCGACTGGCTCTGGTCCAGTTTCCTCTGTGTTGTTTTAGCAGTGATGCTAATCCCACCCCGAGCAGCGTTCTCTCTGTCCAGCAGCCGAGTCGAACACAGGCCATGAGATTGCAAGATTACAGTTTATAGATTGTTTGTTTTCTCTCCCACACAGAAGTCCATACGACTCAGAGAGTGTAACACAGGTTTGAGTTTGTGGATCTGGACGCTGACATATCTGTAGGTTGAAAGAAGTGAAATCTGCAGCTCTAGACCCAGTTTGACTCTAGACTTTTTGTCTCTTGTGTCTTTTCATTGTAACTTATTTTAGTTTTGAACTTTCATCTGATATTTTCAATCATAATCTTAAATCGGCTGTGTTGTAATGCTGGTTACTCTCTATAGACGTTAACTGTAGACCTGGTATTAAATTAATCTATACTTGGGTTGTGGTTAGAACAACATCAGGAGGGCAGCTTTCTTCTAACTTGATCCACTCTAATGTCTGATCCCAGCACATGACAACTGAACACTGTACCCTTATAGGGTCTGTGCTGTCGGTGCCCCCGGACTCTGGAGCAACCTGCCTCGGGATTTTTAAATTAGCCAATTTTAAATCTCTTTTGAAAACTCACCTCTATGATGAAAAAATAAAAAAAATAACAACCCTGGGGTGACCAGGTGGTGCACTACTGTGCACAGCAGAATGCAGATGCACCCACAATTTCTTCCAGTCTCAGCAAACCTGAGGAAATATTTAATGTAAGAATTAGCAAACAAAAGTAAATCTCATCTTACATTGTAACATGACGATGTAACACGCTGCACCTAGACAGGTGTTGACGTGTTGCATGATGAAATATCTACTGTGGACTGTTTGCACAAACAAACTGATTTACATCATTTCTTTACAGTTTTTTAATAGTAAAATCCATTCAGTTCAGTGACACTAGAGCAGGGAATCATGACTGAGAATCATGACATTTGAAGTGTCCTCCATTATCAAAGTGATTTATTGTTTGTTGTCAGTAAAAGTCGCAAATTTGATAAAATAATCTGGAATATGATCATTTGTGAAGTCTGTCAGTCATCGGGTGGATAAGGGGGCTGAGGGGTTGACGAGGTCTTTAAGTGAATAAAGGTTCAAGTCAGTTCTAACAGGGGCTCTTTGCACATGCGTCTTCACCTCGCCACACTGGGGCTGACTGTTAGCACCCTGTATCCCCTTGCTCTCCACATCCAGCCTGCAGCCCCCAGGCACCCCACCACCACCGACACACAGCTTTACTGACACAAATCTAATAACATATATACAGTAGAACTGAACAGCATGAGACAAATACTTGAACACACAGCAATCTGAACAGCAACAGTGTAAATGTAAAGAAATCAGACAAACAAAGAGGATGGGTGCAGATTTCCCATTGTGCATTAATTTCTCATTTGAAATGCCCACAGTCGTCACCTAAAATTAAACCCTTTGCATAAACGGCTGATTTGACACACCAACAACTGATTTTTGAGGAAACTTTAATTCTCAAACTGACTGAATATGGGATAATATAGATTAAATAAAATTTTAACATTTTACTGTATTTGACAGGTGTATTTAAACACAGCGCCTCTTCACCATGTTGCTCTGAGTCTTTAAATGTCACCCAAGGACAAAAACACCTAAGATACAATTTCACTAATATACTCTTTTAGGTTTTATTGTGCAGGTTCCAGACATTTTTTATTCAAATAAAAACACAAAGCACCTCTGAAAGGATTTCAAATAGTATTTATATTCTGCTGAAAACCAAAACCCTATAACTGACATTTTCCTTTATAATATCTTAACAAACATGCGAGCTTATATCATACATATTTCTAAATATATAGGTCATCATCAGCCCAAAACGTATTTGGATGCACAGGATCTGGAAACTGCATAAAAAGTAATAATAAAAACACTTTGGAGGAAGGAGATTCCACTACTTTATGACCTTGACTTTGACTTTTCAGCTTTGGTGTGAAGGTTCCCGGGAGAAGATCTACTTCTGTCTCCTTGCCAAAGTGAAAATCTGTGGAGCTGAAGTGTGGAGTTCTGAAGTTGAGGTCAAACTAATAAAAGGACACGGAGGTGAAGTCCACAGTCTAACATGCCAGGGACGACTCCCCGCTCGCCTATGGCCATATTTAGAGATATGACTCTTGGCACGTCTCAGAAACAGCCTCCCCTTGGGGGGTCAGCAGGGTCGATGCGGTCTGCAGAATCACAACACAATTACAGCACTTCTTCTTAAAGAGATGTACTAGGCGGCTGAAGCACAGGGTGGAGGAGTGTATGTCTTAAAATCCCGCTGTTAGCTTTTAGCACCACGCCCCTACTCGCTAAAATGTCCCGGTTGTCCGTGCTATGCTGCAAAAAGGGTTCAGGTGTTGCAGCGAGCGCGTTGTTAGCCTCTCGCTGTCAGTGTCTGTCACGCTCGCTCACACTCCGAGGACATGCAGCCTGTAGATGTGCATTAATCTGACTCTTCTTCCTTTAACCACCAAGCTCCTCAATTATTCAGAGGCATGATGGAGTCAAACATCAGCATGAAAAGATCCAACACTTGTTTGACCAGCTGAATGTCCGATAGTCGTGTAGAGACAGACAGAGCAGATGGCTGGGTGAGGGGCAACCGGGACGGATATGGCACCCTTCCTAGAGAGTCAGTGTGATCAAAACTGAACAACTGAAAGTCTTTTTGCAGTAATAAAGTAAGTAACTACACTGTGATTGAGAAACAAACATGTTGACTTCAAAGTTTTATCTTGTTTCTAACAGAAAAAGGTATGAAGTAGACATCATTTTCTGACTTAATATTGTCAGAAATATTGTCAAAGCTTTTTCTTTTGCAACAGTAAAAGTGAAAATAGTGTTTCAAAAGTATTTTTTCAACCTACAATGTAGTAACATAATGTAACACACTGTGTTTAAATGGACGTTAGTGTTGATGTTAGTGCTGAGTTGTTGGACAGAGACAGACTCAGATGATGCTTCCTAACTGGATGTGACACGATATATACTTCCTGGATTCACTCCTATCATGTGACCACTCCTAATCAGTGGGTAACAATACCATATGTAGGCATTGAAGTACACGGTGAATGATCATGGTCAGTGATATGTATTTGAAGCATGCTAGTTTTAAAATCAAAATGCATTTGTGTGGACAGATGACTCTGCAAAACCCAATGCTATTTTTTTTGTTTGTTTGTTTTTGTTTTGTTTTTTTTACTTTTTGAAATTCTTGGACCCTAACCACCCTAAACCAGTTTATTAAGTAGTCAGCCTGCGTGAAAGACATGGCCATCATATGTCCATACACCTCCTCAACTTTCACACACTTTATATCAGCCTCAGAACGTGTAGGACTTCCTGTGCTGAATGCTGACATTTGATCCTGCAGTATCAATTTTTTCAGTATAGGCACTGGGCTCCAATTTCTTAGGCCAGGCGGAAGCGAAGTTGCGCCGCACCAACAGGGCGTGTCCAGGCGCACTTTGCGATTTTTGTGCGCCGCGCACCCTGGCGCAAGTTCTCCTCTTTTTCACCTCTGTCCCTCCTAGCGGTGCAAGTGGGAAAGAGGGAGGGGAGAAGGCAGATTTTCACCAATCAAATGAGCTCCTCTCCTCACCTTTAAATGTGCTGTAGGTGAGGCGCACTGCAATTTTGTCATTTTATATTTTAACATTGAACAAATGAGACAGCGATGCCAGACTTCTCCCAAGAGGAAACCGATGTTTAGTCTGGGAGCTCCAAGCTCATAGTGGCCGAATGTGGTAACGCGAACAGACCCCCACGGGCTGTTGAAGCAAAAGTAGTCTGGGAGGCCCTGATACACTGAGAACCACTGCCCAGTGTAAAACAAAACACCCTTTTTCCACTAATAAAGACACACACATTTAGTAACCTATATTTAAACCCCATGTAACAAAGCATTGAATAGTGGTTGTTGTGATTATTTATTGCATTGAAATGTGTCTGACATTCTGGAAACCTGCCTGTGAGGTTTTGGTGACGTGTGTGCACTGTGTGCCGGAAAGCTAAATTACCAGTCGACCAGCTGTGCTCCACCTTGTGCCAAGAGTAGACCAGGTTGGAGTTGGCGAGCTTTCAGCGCACTTTTGGTGAAGCCTTTTGGCACGAAATTTCCACCGCGTCAAGCTGAATCTGTCGACACCTCCCCCTACTGTGCCACCACACCTATCTCGGCGCACCTCAGTCTATGGACAAAATCAACATGCGGGGTTCGCCTCACTCGCGCCTTGTACAAAATTAAAGCCCATTATATACAGAGGCTAGATACTTGTCTTTTGGTCATTCCTATGTGTATTTCTTTCATCTTTCACTCCACTAACTTTCTAAAGTAAGTGATAGTGTGATTGTCTTGTTTCTGACTTCTCCTTGCTTTACCCCATCACACAGTATCACAGTGTTAGTGGCTCATCAGGCTCCTGATCCATCACATCCTCATCCCTCTTCTCCACCCCCCCACCCCTCCCCTCTCTTTTCATTTGACCTATCCTTCACCAAGGTCTAGTGTAATCCCATTGAGTTTGGGCAAAACAGAGTTTAAGCAGAGGGGGAGGAGGGAAGTTAAAGAAGCCTCCTCCATAATCCAAAAGTCAAACATTTGATCCTGCAGCCACCACCTGTGTTTTTTCCGTCTGTACAGGGAGATGAGAGACATAGCCTAATACAACCAGATTTTGTCAGTGCTTTTACTGCTTGGTCAGATATGGTCAGAACTATGAAAACAATAGCATGGTCAACAGCTATGTTTCAACCTCCATAAGCAGTGAAAAAAACTTGTCAGCTGTTATAAAACAGCATAGTGAACAACCTGCTCTGCTTTTAAAGGAGCTATGTAAAAGTTTTGTTGTTGCTACATGGCCAATGTCAGCATTAACAATTATTTTTAAGCACTTTAGCCATTATTGCATATACAAGTGATCATAATACATCCTCTGATCAGTGCTATGTCTTTAGCACAGTCAGACACTAGCTACATCAAATCTGTATCAAAAGTGACAAAAGGGTCAAAGGTGACAAAAGGGCCAAACTAGCCAAGGCTAGCTGGTTAGTACAACTTCAGTAGAAGTAAAGAGACTTAAAAAAAAAAAAAGAAGAAGAAGAAGAAGAAGAAATTAAACATATAAGTTTTGCTATTGCTATGTTAGTGTCAACAGCTGTTGCTATGTATGTCAGCACTATGTCTTTAGCACAGCCTGAACACCACAGTCACTCAGAATCAGGAGGTGACACAGGGGGTGAACTAGCCCAGGCTAGCTGGTTAGCATGCTAACTCCAAGTGCTGTAAGTGAGTAAAGGAGTTAAATGTAGCTATTAATGCTAACATTAGCTATGTAGCATTAGCAAAGATTAGACATGGCTCCTTTAAGAAATGTTAACATATCTTTTTATAGGTTGCTCGGTGAATTAGGAGGAATGACTAATCGAAGCGGCCTATGTATGGAAAGGATGTTTTCATGACAGCTTTGTGACAAACCTGTTTTGTACAGCTCATCATTGGGGAAGGATGAGCGGGGGGGTTGAGTGGAGACGTCGGTACTGCATTTGAACTTAACCTGACTGTGGCCTGGGACTGATGCAGCAATTAGCACCAGGGATCAGCATCAAAAGGAACGGCGCAGTGTGAAGCTGGTCTAATTAGTCATATGAACGGAGGCAACAGACCGACCACTGCATGCCTCAGGTTAGGGGGTTGAGAGGGGGGGCAAGTGAGAGGGTGTGTGTGAAAGTGCAAGTGTGTGTATGTGTGTGTGTTGGGCTGACTCAGTGTAGTCAGCAGCAGGTGCATAAGAGTTCATCCTGGTGAAGACATGCTTCAGATCAAAGCTGGGTTATGTCAGATAACAAGTGATGTGATATGATCTGTTACTGAAATAAAAACATCTCCACTGTGTCCCTGCTAAACTCCTCCTGCAGGATGACTCCTTCATGTTACATTATTTTACATCAATCTTCACAGTTTCACACACCAGCCTTGTAGCTGATGCGCTTCAATAAACATTAATTCACATCATACACTCCACTTTTAAAGGTGATGTATGCAAAAAAAAGGAACGGGTACACTTTTGTTCAATGCTTCTCGACTTTAGAAGTTGCCAAGAAGACAGTGGTGTTTCAAAATGAAGTGAGTGTGTTTGGTTTATTATAACATTAATATCACATGATTCTCATATAGTTACTAATATTTACTATTAGCAACTATTACCACTGAAAGAGAGAATTCCTTGTAGCTGCTATATCAGCACAATTAAACATTTTCTCAGCCCAACCAACTGAAATTCAGTGTAAATATTCAGTGCTTTTGTTCCTGTTGTGGTGTCATAAGTGCGATTATAACTGGGATTAAAACAATTGATTCCCCTCCGTGGCCCCTGTCAGCCCTGCAGGTGAACGCCAACGTGTTATATGCAGAAGTACCTGTGATAATAGGGATTTACATTGACAAAACAAACCTATGCACATATATTAAATGTATTCCTGTAGGCAAATAGTCGCCCCTGCTGCCTGCTCTGTAATCTGGTAAAAAATCGTCAAGGAGGTGACAGGGTCGGGTCACAACAACAGCCATTTCATTACTGTGGCTCAAATGTCCCAGGATTCAATTCAATCACAGGGCGATTATTTTACCTCAGATTCCACTCTGCAGGGAATTGGCTGTCATTTGTTGCTGACCTTTTCACGCGGCAGCCATTTATCTGGAGGAATAATTGTTGAGATGGTTTCATCGTCATATCCCTGAGTGCTGTAGCTCACAGGCTCTCAGTGTGGCGAGCCGGCACCTATCCTGTTATCTCCTGCCGCTGGCAAACACTGACGCCAGGCGCACTCTTTAAAACACATTATAACAAGTCGTTTACACTTTTCACTGTAAAAACCATTGTTTTTTCCCTAAACCTGGGGACAGAAGGAATCATTTCACTTGTTTACAAGATGAATGTAAGAAATTTTCTTACAATTAGTACGTATATTTCAAGATGAAATAACGGTGACCGAGACATGTTTTTACAGTGCAAGCAGCAAACATGTCTGAGTCACATTTGCCCAGAGATCAAAAAAAAAAAAAAAGAAAAACTCTCTGAATCTGAAAAATCAAGTTTTTATCTTAAATTGAATATTTTCACTCCCTTCAATTTATTAATAATTCAGTTTCATGAGTTTTCTTGATGCTGATTTCTTTCTCCTGCTGCTAACACATCTGTCTGTTTCTAATGGAACATGCTGAGTTGTCTTCTTGAATGCAGCCAAATAAATAGAGGAAATGTGAGAATGTGATTCAAGGTCAATCAATGATTTACGAGTGAATTATTGATTTTAACTTCACATTTATAGAAGCTACTGTAAACAAACTATCAGGAAACATGATTAGTTAGTTTATGAATGATAGCAGCTCCTATTCTGTTTTAAATGTTATTTGAATTGAACATTAGGACCATGGGTATGCAACATTATTTAAAACTGACCAATCACCTTTAATAGGTTAAGCCTCATGTTTGTATTCATTTCATGGAAGTAATTACAATTGATAATGTGTTTATAGTATGTAGATTTTTTTTATTTTTTTTTATTTATTCATTTGGTCGAGGTGTAAAGGTGTAGGCTGAAGCTTATTATGCCTACCCTTTATATATATGATTTCCATTTACATAATGAAAATAATGAGCGTTGGAAATAAAATATAAACAAACAAACAATAGACATAACTAGATAGATAGCACATGATGGCTTCTGATGACTTTTGATGTGAAGGCCAAAATATTAAATTGGTATAAGACACATATAAAGAGGCTGTATCATGTTTTTTATTATTCTATTGATTGATTACATTATTGATTACAATCATTACATTTTTAGAAGAGACATATATAATAGGTATTTCGGCAATGACAAAAATGAGCCAAAATGAACTTGAACAAAACTGTGGATGATTCACTGTTATATGCTGAACACCATGAAAACACAGAAATCAAAATAACACACACGCAGATCCCTACACACAAGACACACACTGTGCGTAGGGCCCCAGGATCCAGGGGGGGGGCCCCATTTTGCCCCATTTTGCGCAAGGGGAAGCTATCTCCGCAAATGCGCAAAGGATGTGCATCGCGTCTAGCCCACCAAGACTCAGGAGAGAAAACAAAAAGAGAGAGTAATTAGAGAGTAATGATTGACAGCAAGCAGCATCTGACCAATCAGTGGTCGGATGCAAGAAGAGGCTTGTGCTGCACTTGGAGGTGGGTATGTTGTTGAAATTAAAATGTCAAACTTCATGGGAAATGCACTCTTCAAAATCAACACAAAATGAAAGTTCTTTGTAGGGGCTAGATGTGGAGTGAAGATTAAAGGCACACATGCTTGTTCCATCGTTGAAAGAGGCTGTTAATACAGTCATTTTCTAAATATTATACATTTGGGATTGGGTGAGGTTGGCGAGGGGGGGGACCTCCAAATAAAATTCTGCTTATGGCCCCAATTTGGCCAGGAGCAGCCCTGCATACTTGCTATAATAATAGTAACATGTAATGATGACT
>OMNW01018439.1:0-20133 GCA_900303245.1 Selene dorsalis | reverse complement strand
ACAAGGTGAAAACACGAGGGCAGGTGCTCCCTACAGGGGCCTCTGCTCCCAGAATAAGGGGCCTGGTTCTGCTGTGATGGATGCGTCTGGATGAGATGCCAAGCCCCTTTGGGGCATAGTCCACAGCAGGGGAGGCACCATCTGGGACCAGAATGTCAAGGCTGGCCCGAGGGTGGAGATTTATACCCCAACCTCAGGTTCAAACGACTCTGTCTGACACAGCATAGACGAGGTGGCAATGACAGCTTTCCTCCCTTCTAGTCCAAAAAGAGTCCATCCATTTTTGTCTGTGGGGACATCAGAAGGATGAGGGGCTCAAACAACTTTAGGGTCAAGTTTTTCCAACTTAAACGTCTTCGCTTTTTTCACTGGGTGTCCCTCGATGCATATCGCAGAGATCTCTCCAGTGGGGCCAGCTTTGAGTCTCTGTGTTTGCTCTAGTGAACAAAGGGGAAGCTGATGTTATGCACAGCTCAGAAAATGTGCAAAACTAAAGGGATTTTTTTTTTATGTCCAACTTCAGCAGCATGCATAAATTAAGGACAGGCAGACTGAAACAAACAGACCAAAACTTTTTTCTCTGTGTTTTCCTCAGCCCCCTGAAGAGCTTTTTCCAAACCACTCCACCATCCTCCACACACACTTACATACACAATCCAGCCACAGGGACCATGTGGAATAAACACAGATGATGTGTAGCATGAGTTCATCCACTGACCAGTGAAATCTCCATGGGTTAGCTCAGGGTAACAAGAATAGGAGGCCCTGGCAGTTTTTGGTCGGACCTATTAGTGCCTCGGCTGCACAGGGAGGTTGGACGGGGAGAGGTATTAAACAATTAAGGCCAAAGACACAGATGTGGGAGACAGAAGGAAAAGCTCAGTGTGTGTGTGTGTGTGTGTGTGTTTGTGTATTGGGGGTTCCCAGGCCGATGAAAGTGGCTATGCAGGACGAGGCTATGCACAGTGTCCCATGTGGAGCTAATTTTATCCCTTCACTTTGAGAATAATCTACAGTGTAAGAGCATAAAGCGTGTGTGCATTTATACTATTTAGTTTACTGGAATATAAAAGGAATGTGGCTCTGCCTGTGTTTCTTAATGTACCTATAAACAGAGCAAATACATAAAAGAGACGGACATACTGTAACTGGTGTATACAGTGAAATGAGTATAGGAACAGCGCGTATAAAACAGGCAGCCAAACAAATAAACAGGACAAGTGGGTATATATACAGGCTCCATATGTACATGAGTACAAGAGTGCTTGGCAGCCTATACAAAGATATTATGGAGGATGTATTTCAGCTCCGTAAAGTGAAAATAATCCACTGATTATCCACTCCATACATTGATTGTACAAAACAATATTTGAATCTTTTTTTTTCTTATATAACCATTTATCATCTGTTTTTTATTTAACTTTTGTTGACCTTAAGTTGATTAATTATACACCAACATTAGCTTCCTATACAAATTTTCTACATAGCCTATTATCTGTAATTTAACTGTCTATTAAAGTCATGCTTGAAAAGACATTGTTTTTACACACATAAACAAAATGTATAATTTCCTCACTGTAAACCTAAACTACAGGGTTATTAGCCTAGCTTAGCATAGGCTATAGTCTCCATGCTAGTTGAAGCAGCTCGACTTACAAGTCCCTAAACAAAGCACCAGCACCTCTAAAGCACACAGATTGTGTTTTATTTCTTTAATCTATGCCAACAGTAGGTTTTTTTTTGTTTGTTTTTTTTTTACAAGCTAACAGGCGTAGCTAGGTAGCCAACACCTAGCTGTTCATAGCCAAGAAATTACAGCTTCTAACTTTCCCAGTATTACTTAGTTTTTTGCATTTCTAGTAACAAAAACCAGTAGTGTTCAGTTATGCTTTTATCATGTTTACAGAGGGGTTTCCCTTTTACCATAGAGGTAAGCTCGCTACTTCATCTTCATATGCTAAGCTAAGATAACTATCGCCTAATTCTGGCTCCATAATTGATGGGAAAACAAAAACCCTCAGAAAATGTACACAATATGTCGTTAATGAATGTCACATTTTAGGTTTCTAAAACAATGAATCACATTTAAACTTAAGTGTAGGCTATTATTTTGTTTTATGATGTCAGTTGTGTTGGAAAGCCTAAAACTAAATAGCTGGTCACCAAAGCAGAAGAAGAATGACTCTATTATTCATTATTCAGTATGCACTAAACCAACCCTGAAATGATTTTAATAGTAAGTCATCTGGATTAAATGCAAGTTTATATTCTTCGGAACATAATGGAGCTTTTTGTTCTAATATTTCTAATAAGCAATGGGATGTTTCATTTTTCTGCTCCCTGGGAAGAGCAACAGAAACCAACATTTTGAGGCAAAACAAAACCGTCTAAGCATCTTGACACTGAGCAAGTTTGTCACTACCTGCTTACTATTTCAGTTGTAATAGCAGCTTTAAAATCCAGGCATCATGCATGGACTGGATTCGAATAAACGTTATATTTAAGCTTGTATACACTGGATGTGTCATCTGATAGGGCATACGTAACCTTTGGCAGGACGAGCCTGAGCCAGGGCAATGTTTTGGTTGGAACGCTATGAGTCGATATTGTGCCATCACCATAATTTAACCAGGACTGTCAAGCAAAGATTTGTAGAATATTTAATTAAGCACCACCACAGAGAAAGATAAGCATGGCCGTGTTTACTTTCTACTCATGTGCAAACAGAGCCCTCGTAGTGGAGTGACGTTTCAGCCCTGTGTGACGGATACAACCAGAGTTTCAAATGATTTGAGCAGAAGCACTTTGGAGGGCTTAATTTTGTTGGATGTTTGAGGTTGGAGAAGCCCTGTGTTAAAGAGGGAGCCATCATTTAGTTAATGTGAGGCCTTTTTTTTTTTTTTTTTTTCAAGTGTGTGCGCAGTGATTTGAGTTCAGGATAACTCTGGGTCTTTTCCTCCTTACTCTCAGCAGGACTCTGCAGGTTTAATGCGCGCCGCCTCAGGCTTGTTCCATCCGCCTCCGCACACCATTAGACTGAAACACACACATGTGGACAATGTAGTGATGCTACTGAAAGTCAGGGCTAACATGCTCTTGTCTTCTGGGAATGTTTTCCAGAATAATAAAGGGCTCGGTGATTCCCTCTTACTGCATTTTGGCTGCTTTACTCTGTTGCCACCAGAGAAGAATTCAGCATGTGGGGTTTTTAATGTTTCCTACTTCATATGAAAACAACAGGAAAACAATGATGACATGTTGGTGGGTCTACAAGAATACCTTAAGTTAATAGTTGGCACTTTTACAAAAGCATTTATTCCTGTGGAGGACAAAATGTCTACGTTTGGAAAGTGGCTATAAAAAAAAGGTTACAACCTAGTGAAATGAGATGGTCAGACATTATGTACCAGAATGAAAAGATGATATACAGATGCACAGGTTTAAAATGAATAAATGGATCAAGAAATTTCAGTGGAGTTTTTTTTTGGTGTGCTCCTGCATGGAGGCCGGCATTTTCAACAAACTATTGCTAAATACGCCTTTCATTCGTCTTTACTTTGGTTAGCTGTTTATCTTTGCTGCACACATCTACTGCATATTTGCTTGTGTTGGTTGCCAATAACAAACATAAACAGCTAACTGTGCTGGTGATAAATGGAAGCAGTGTTATTTAGCCATATTTCAGCTAAGATATGAGTGTTTGGAACATAATGTTAGACAGATGGACAGCAGAGAAGGGGATTATGTTGCAGCAGTGGTTTGAGAAGTTATCATGAAACTATGCAGCAATTGGAATCCACTGCAAGCTATAGATATAATTTCACAAACTATCTGATACCCAAAGTAAACATTTTAGTGTATTTTATTTTGTATTTTCAGAGTATTCCTTTAGGGATCCTATTCATATGGACTCTCTGGACAGACACTCTGTATCAAACCAAACTACCACAAAGGTTTAAGCCTCATTATGTTAAATACTACAAACCGTATGTCGGTATATGTGCTATAATGTGTGTGTCTGTAGGTGCATTTCCAGTGACACGATACCTTTATTTGATACTGAGGAAAGTCAGGTCTCTTCATGTTTATGGGGAATAATACACAAGGAAAAAACAACTTTACGTCACTCATTGGAAACACAGACCATTTACAAGTGTGTTTTGTTGGCTTTTCTAAAACGATAATGAATGAAACTAACCTGGAAAGAATTTCTACCATTAGCTTTTGTCTTTATCAAATCTTTTCTTCTTTTAAAGTTAGCATGCTAACCAACTAGCTCTGGTCTGTCTTGTCACTTGCTGTTAACAACTTACTGTAGCCTCCACTCGGCCCTAAAACCAGGGGGCATATCATAACCTCTTGTATTGTAAAGACAGTGATGGCTTTACTCAGGTTTTTACAGGAAGTGGTTTTAGCATTGATTTTGACACGACTTGTCTTTATTTGTATTTGTCTTGTTGACATCATGATTTTGTATTGTTTAGTTTACATGTATTGTGATGCATATTTTTTTCAGGAGTATGTGCTGTATTTGTGCTGCGTTCGAGACAACTCCTAAGTAACTGAGGAATCCAAACTCCAACTCGGGAATAACTCAGAAGAGAAAAAACATGGATGCCCAAAGAAATTTCACATACTGTGGGTAAGTGCTGAGCACAAAAAATATATACAGCAGAAATTTATGTCTATTTTGGAAGCAGATGAAGATGCATGAAAACGTCGACAAATAACTTTTGTTACAATTCCATCTCACCGTTAACGATGACAGCCGCCTTGTTTCCTTGCTGTCACTGACGTCAAGTTGGAAAACAGGAGCTCTAAGACTATACATGAATTTCACAACTCAGAGTTGTTTTTTTCCGAGTTGCGAGTTGTCTTGAACGCAGCATTGGATCATTACAAAAGTGTTAAAAAGCATGATATATTAGAAGTGCTGTGCTTGGTTCTGTTACAATTAGTTTATTCTAACATTTGAATCAAGTTTTTTTCTTTCTTTTTTTTTAAGTAAATATGGGTGTGCAAAACCTTCCTCATCTCATAATTGCCTCTGAGGATCAACCAGTAAAACACAGTTAAAGTATTAAGAGCAGATCGATAATGAAAACACAACAAATATGATTTCATGGGCTGTTTTCCTTCTGCTCTTATCTAGGTGCCTTTGCATTCCACAGCACTTTTCATATTTCCTAGAAAAGGATGAAGTGCGCACTCAGCATACTCAAGCATGTGTGTATTTTTTGGCAGGTCGGGGGTATCTGGATAAAATTACCCTAAATTACATTTACTTAAGTCGAATGGAGTTATAAGTCTTATGCATAGTAGAAAAACTAACACATTTTATAGTGTTAGAACAGGGGGGGAAAAAATCACTTACATCTGGAAAATGACAAATGATGATGCTAGAGATCTGTTTTCTGTACCATGCTGGTTTGCGTAGGAGATAATTATATTTTGATGGTTTTGCCCCATTCTTGAAACTGTAGAAAGCAGCTGAGAGTCAAATCCTGTTTCATGGTTCAGAGTGGCTGTTTTGAAGTGTCAGGGTTGAATCGGTGAGCAGAGGTTGCTCAGAGTTTGGGCTGAACTTGGTGTTAGGTCTGTCTCTGTTCAGGGGACACACTCCTCAACTATACCTCCAAAGAAAATGCGTCCTTGTTGTGGTGTCACAACTGTGAATGAATACCAAACCTTTATTTACACTCGAGCCTGTGTCTGGTATTCCAGAGGTCATTGTGGGTCACTTGCTAGCCTGCTGCCACCATTGCTAAATTAAGAGGGGTGAGTTTTCTTTTTTTCTATTTTGTAACCCCCAAATTCCTGGGATGAAGGTATGTGAGATTATATTTCACAACACAAACTGTCAAAAGACAAATGATCCATGACTTCTGACAGAGTGGTAATTTGTTCATGTCATGGAGAACTTCTCTTTGTAGACTAGGATGGAATACGAAGCACTGAAACAAGATCAGGAACGTCTCTCCTGAAATAATAGATTATTATTTCACAGTTTAGAAAAATAATAATAATTTGTTCACTAATAATAAATCACCATGTTAGTGAGCCAAATTAGCATCACCGAGGTCCTATACAGCAAAGTAGTTTAAAAATACAATATCAATCAACAAGGCCCATATTTATCACATTTCTCTCAGAATATTCTCAAGAGCCAAAATAAATTGACCAAAAGCAACCTCAAAGACCTAATATTAAGCTGCAGACACAGCTGAATTACTCTACATTTTCTATATTGCAGAGAAAAAGTACAAAAATAAAATGCATTATGTCATTTGGATTTTTTGAAGTTAATTTCATTTGAGCAAAATCTTGTCCAAATGCAATTAATTTATAATATATAAATATAGATTAAATGATGCAGACTTTATTATCTGTTCTTTCTCTGTCCAACAGATGTAAACAGTAGTGGCATAAATCAAATTTGCAAATCAAGTAATACTAAAACTAAATTGCTTCAACAAATTATTTGTCATGAATGATTTTTAGTTATAAGAAGTTTGAGCATCTGAACTTTGCAAATGTATGGAGCAGAGATAAACTTTTTTTCTTATCCATAAATGGCTCAGTAAAAGCTCATTTAGTCATTTCAGGGGCAAAAAACAAAAAACAGCAACATCCCCTTTTTTCCTTGAAGAATGTGTGAGGATGGCAAGGGGCACGACTGACGGTTTCCCCCCTCTCCATATGTGGTGGAGATCAAGTACAGGTCACTCAGAAAACACTTCTCTAACCGCAGAGGCTCTTGTACTTTGGTCTGTGTTGTAAAATATCCCTGGGAGCCCTTTCACAGTGTGACTCTTCCAGCTTCAGTATCGGTCAGGGTTCAAAGAGCCAGGCCCGACAGAAGGATCTGCTTGTCACACTGATCCATGGACATCCTGCAGGAGTATAAACCTGTCTGTGTTTTATGGTACATGACACCATTCGTGGACCCTCTGACACAAATCTGCATGAGCTCCCAATACTGAGAAGTATCTTGATTGTTCCTGCGTGTCTCTATAGTCATCACAAGCCTGTTAAAGTGCGAGGATGGTCCCACTTTTATATGCTGGCACCATAAATATGAAGCAAGAGCCAGGAACCAGACCGGTTAACCTCTGTCCAGAGGTAACAAAACGACCCAATCCCAACTTTAAGACTCAATAATTAACACATTGTGATGTGTATTTTAATCTAAACTGAATGATTTCTGGTCACTTAAGTTACTGTTTCCAGTGAAGAAATACTAACCCCTGTAAAAATGCAACTTTAGATTTTTACAGTCATGTTCTTGTGTAGATTAAACAAAGGATGTTTACGTTTATTAGTGACCTCTAGGATCTAGGTTATAGCTGTTTCATTAATTCCAGTGCTTACACTAAGCTAAGCTATAGGTTAGGCTATCTGGTTGCTAATATTAGTTTTCCTAACTTCCACCATATTTCTTAAATGTCAAATGATTGCTCTCAATTGCTCATAAATGACTGATAAATTTATATTGCAGACATTTCATTTCAATCACAGGAAATACAAATGTTCCCCTGCTCTCTTCCCCATGTGTGTCCACTGCTATATGTAGTCTATACATTTATTTAAATATGTATCTGGTTATTACCAGAGTCTGGTTGAGTCGTCTACCAGTCCCACAGCTGCTATGAAACCCCATACTGAGTCAATTAGACCAGCACAATGCGAACATCAATTACACCAAGCAGGGACAATCTATATGACTCTGGTGCTCTAATGAGATTAATTCCTCTTGGATGGGATAAATTCCTTCCCGAATGTCAATGTAGGAAGAGTGATTGAAGTTAACAAGCTCATTAGTGCATTGTTCAGAGCTGTATGGCTGATTCTCAGTTGGTAGTCAAGGGGCTGTGGAAGATAAGGACAAACTTTTGGTTGTAACAGTTGAGCCTTGTGGATGTTTTCTAGTGCAGTCCACTAAAGACTCCTTATTTTATCAAGCATTACTCTAGTTCTCCACAAATCCCATCCCAATCTCCACAAATCTCAAATAACATATTATTATATTCCTTTATCTTGCAATACTTTGGGAATTCTCCATGCTCATTCGCTCCTAACCGTCACAAATATGGGTTCATGTTTTAAACTAGACAAAGTAATTTTCCAAAAGAGGACTGGAGTTAGGTGTATGCATTTGTAAATTGTGGCAGGATGGTGCATGTCGGATCCTGTGCATTAACTTTAAGTGCACCAGTGGACAAAAAATAATGTCCGCCTTGGGCAACACACACCTGCCTTCAATCAATTCATTTAATACATTGTAAGAGTTGGTCTTCTAGTGGGATGGTTAGGGTCATTTGTTTTCAGTTAGATAAGTATAGAATACAGTATCATTCAATTCAGTCTGATATATACTGTAATTTTGACGTCCCTCTATGGGGCTGTTGGGAATCTGCCTAGAAAGAAGACTGGTTTACTTTATTATCATGATGGCTTTGATGCTCCTCCTATCAGGAGGAGTGTTCACAAACATTCAATGAATTGGTTCCGAAACCATCTCCACCTTTCTTTTGAACCTGTCCCAAACATTCATTGGTTGTATCTGACAGTAGGACAACCCCATGATGCATCATGAGAAAAAAAAAGAGAAGGACTAGGTGAAAGGAGATGAGCAAGAACACAGCATTGCTGGCGTAAAGATGCACCAGAAGGTCTGACAAGCGGTGTCTTATTTTAAAAGTTCTAATAACTTTCAGTGATTTTCAGCATCAGGGATCTTTGGAAACTTGGGGTCAGTTCAGTCAGTTCCCATCTATCCCAAGCCCCAAACCTTAACTGTCTGTGAAACTGTACTGGTGAAATAAGATCCAATCCTGATGCATCTTATTTATCTCCCCTTTTGGTTCCTTTCCTTCATTTATCACCTTCCTTTCTTGTAACTCTTAAAGATGAACTGAAGCATCCAGGAAGTGTCAGTTTGACTAGTTTACCACATGTTTTGCATCTGATGCCTCAAGCGTGTGTGTGTGTGTGTGCGTGCCTGGAGTCTGTTTACAGCTGATCACATTAAGTCACCTATAGGAAAGGTTAGCATGTGACCTACTACACCGCAGGTACAGTTTAGCCAGCTGACCTACTGCTCATCTAAAAGGAGTCCAGGTGCAGGTTAACAGGGGGCTCCAGCCCTTAAATGCTTGTGTAAGTGTTTCTACAGAGACCCAAACAGAACTGGCACACTTTGAAGGAAAGGGGATAAGAGGGGGAAAGTTGGCCTATAAAAGCAAGTAACCTAACCTTTGATGGAGCAGTCAGTTTCCTGGCTCCTCATAGTGTCAATCTTGATATATATCAGGAATATTCTTCACTTTTTGAAGTGTTAGTTCAACCAAATTTAAGACTTCAATTATAATCTTTCTTCGACAGAAACAGTTGTTTGTAGCTTTGTCTCTTATGATTTGGCAACTTGCAGCATTTGGTGAAGGCTGAAGGAAAAAACTGCGGTCGAGTTTGATTCAGGAAAAGTTCACGGTGGCTTCAGACACTACTTGTTTATTTATATTTAACCAAACCCATGATCGTTCCCAAATCTGAACCAAAGTGATTTTGTTTGCCTAAACCAAAGCACAGATGGGAGTCTGGCCTCTTCCACTCAACACCATTTCTGTTCATAATTTCCAGGAGACAGAATTTCAAAATGAAATGATAATGGATAAAACAAATAATGAGATCATGAGACAAAAACTAATGACTCTCTTCCCTTTCCTGAGTATCTCATTGATGTGTTTTGACCACAGCTTTTAATAACAAAAAGTAAAGCATTAAAAATGATCAGACTTCCCATTTAATCTGATGTTTGTCTTTGCGACAGATATCTTAAAATCCCTACAATTAAAACAAAAACTTCACATTGGCCACCAGTTATAACATGTGCCTTTGCAGCACTACTCTATACCTCTGCTCTCTTGTGTAGGAGGCCTAATGGAAGTGAGCAATATGGATTCATGATCCATCACAACAAGGTATCATATTTAATTAGGACTCTTTAGTGAAGGAGTTGGGAAACACTGTGTCTCCGGCGGCAACACATTCAAACACACAATATGAGGGTGCAGCGCTTAATTCAGGAAAGAATATTTAGACATGCTAGTTTCACCCAAATCGCCATAGGTTCTGTCCTGGTTTTCGTACAGAGAAGAAAAACAAATCAAGTGAAACCTCTTGCCAAAATATCCTCTTTGTTCAGGTCTGCTAAAAAAAAAAAGAAATCTTGGCACATGTAGGACTATAAACTTTAATGACAAGTTTAATTTGGAGCAAATAAACTGCAACTGTGTTTTCAATTCAAACACTTTTTTTCCACATATTTAAAACAAATGACTCATAACCTTTTTTGAATGATTGAAGGAGCTGCTGAGTGGAGAGGGCAGGAGGTTCTGAGACAATACAGGAAGCCACATGTGCCACTTTGCACACTCATTGCCTCTGGACAAAGGGGTAACATATTGCTGAAGGTGCAACATGAATTCAATTTAGCTCCATTGTGCAGAAATCTCAGCAACATATCTCCAAGCCTGGGTAAGTGAAACCAAAAAAATATCAGCATATGTTGAGGGGATGTATATGGGAAGATATACTTTTGTAATGTGGGTGAAGTGACCCTTTTAACGTGAAGTTCCTCAGGGGCTTTTACTTTACATCCAACATTGAAGTGCTCACTTGTTTCACCAGGAGGAAGGTCGAGTCTGAGAAGAACCACACCGCCTGTCTGCAGACCAGACTGTAGCTCAAGGGGGTCTGAGAGCGGATAGGAGCCAGAGCTGCAGAGCAGGAGGAGGCAGATTTGGTTTCACCCTTGGGTGTGCTGAGCGGAGGTCTCCCTCTCACACCAGGGCGAACAATATTTCATCATGTGGTATGAACCTGCAGACATGCCCAGAGGATTTCACCACTATACTCCTAATGATGGAAAATTAACGCTCCACTGAACAGAGCTAAATGCCCCCACTGACAACATTTCCAAACTATTTACAGCGTGGGCCTAAAAAGCAGCGAAGTCAAAGGATCACTCAGGATATATTTCTGTTGATTTGGGCGTAATGAGTAAAACCTGTCAGACACGTTTTGTTGTGATTTCCATGAAGGGAGGGAGATGAAATAGAGGGTGGGGGGGACTTGTTAAGAAAACCACGGGTGATAAAATACGATGTGCTATAATAAGAAATCAGAAATATCTCTCAGACCCCGAGGAGAGAGAAGTTCTGGGGGGTGTTACTTTGACTAGGGAGACAGATTTATCCTCAACCTTCACCTGATGTGAGGAAACCGAGTGTGCTGAATGGAGAAGCGGTCTTTACGCACAACATCCAGACTCCACCCAGACATGCCTGGAAGAAAAAGCTCTTGGTACAGTAGGGACTGGCCAGTGACAGAAGCTGCGACCACGCTGACTGATGCTCAACAGCCCCTGAACAAGCTCCCGTGTTCATATCTCTGCAGCCTTTACGCGCAAACAAAATGAGAGCCCTCGTCTCCACGGTGGCACTGTTGTGGCTCATAGCGATGCCCTGCACGGAAGCCATCCATGGATTATACAGTTTCGGCCAACACGAGTTATTCTACAAGAAGAACAACTGCAAGCCAATCCCTGCAAACCTCCTCCTGTGCCACGACATAGAGTACACGGAGATGCGCCTCCCGAACCTGCTCGGACACGAAACCATGAATGAAGTTCTGCAGCAAGCTTCGTCTTGGATCCCACTCGTGCAGAAGCAGTGTCACCCCGACACGAGAAAGTTCCTCTGCTCCCTTTTCGCACCCGTGTGTCTGGACGACTTGGACGAGCCCATACAGCCGTGCAGGTCCCTGTGCGAGAGCGTCAAGCTCGGCTGCGCGCCCGTGATGTCCGCGTTTGGCTTCCCCTGGCCAAAGATGCTGGACTGTGACCGCTTCCCGCTGGACAATGACCTGTGCATACCACCTGCAGGCATGGACAACTTTGTGCCAGTCACCAAAGAAGGTGAGCTTTTGTTAATCTGTAGGCAAATGTACCATCTCCAAATCCTGCGCACACGTGCCAGACTCACTCAGTAGCACATAAGTAATAAGAGAGTGGACTTTTACTGCTCCATTAAATACATGTGAACAGACTAATCCAGTTTATTCTCCTTTGTTCAGCAGAATCATCTGTGGTGAGATCCTGTTGCCTTGTGCCTTATACTAATTTAATGTATTGTGTTAAATTGTGACACATTTTGTGATATTTATTTGAACATTACATGTTCATTATAACTATAATCACAAGTGTGTATTGTATTTCTTGTTGTAGTGCCCAGGGTGTGTGATGCCTGCAAGGAAACAGATGAAAACGACAATGAAATTGTTGACAATCTGTGTAAGAATGACTTTGGTAAGTCCACCCACTCATTTTATTAAAGCAGTATAGTTCCTAAGGTGAAGCCCAGAGACCCCAGGAGGTTATTGGGTTGGGGGGTAGAGGGGGTTAGGAAATAATAAATCACTGCTGGTTATGTTTTATTTCACTGTGATTAACCATATAGATGCTGTCAAAAAGTATGACCTGCGTAGTGTTTGTGTGCCGAACCCCGGCCCTCACTCTCTCTGCTGCATGCTTTAAGCCTTAAAGATCAAAGTCAAGGAGATCTCCTACATCAACGGTGACACCAAGATAGTGCCAGAGACCAAGAGCAAGACCATCTACAAGCTGAATGGCGTGACGGAGCACGACCTGAGGAAGACGGTGCTGTGGCTGAAGGACGGCCTGCAGTGCATCTGTGAGGAGATGAACGACATCAATGCTGCCTACCTGGTCATGGGCCAGAAGATGGACGGCCATCTGGTCATCACCTCGCTGAAGCGCTGGCAGAAGGGCCAGCGTGAGTTTAAGAGGATTTCTCGCAGCATCCGCAAGCTGCAGTGCTAGGAAGAGGAGGGGGGGTTAAAAAAAAACACACAGCATGTGTTACTGTTGAAGATAAAAGTTCAGTTGAGCTCTTCCCCGTTCACATTTTCACGATTGGTTTGCAGTCAAATTTCACTCTAGAGTCCAGCAAAGATGCTTCCCTGGCCCCCAAAGACGCCTTCAGGGGCCTCTCACTGCTTTATCATTAACAAAGCACTAAATCTGCATCACTAAGCACTAAGGGCTACATATTTTATAAACCTTTTTCAGTTTCTGGAAGGTGCTTTGCCCCAGTACACTCAAACTATATGAATTAATCAAGCCAAAATATCTATATAAAAACAAGCTGTAGTTGCTAAATTATATGTATAGTGAAAACACAAAGGTGAATAATTATAGACATACAACTCTCTGTTTTTGCTGTCACCTCATTAATTGCAGTAAATTGCACTCAGCTGGTCCCGGGGAGTCACTAATTATATGATTAAAGGGAAAAGCAGGATTAAAAATGGCTGACTTGGATTAGCATTGATGGACATGGTGTACTGGTAAATTCTGCAAATAGGATGACTTTCTTTCCTTTTCCACTTTAAAAAAGATTTGTTATTCTACTTTATTTTAAGAGGGCTGAGTTCAGTCAGGGTCAGCTCCTTCAATCCTCCACTCAAATCTCCTGTTACACTCACAAAAAAACTTACATTACAAGCGTCAAAGGCCTTTGCTGCTCCACAGTTGAAGTATTAAGATGAAATAAAGAGCTCTGGTGGGATACTCATCTCTGTCCTATAGACACGATTACAAAGATGGAGTCGTGTGTGTGGTGCATACTGAGTGAAGCTGTGCATAGTGTGTGACGTTCAAAGACAAAATAATGTTTGTGTTTTTGTATTCCTTCCGTTTTCTCAAGCATAAATGAGAGATAGCTGGCTATATTCTCTTCCTGTCCCACATTTTATTATTCTTGGTTAAAAAACAACTTTTGTACTTGAGCTGCTGCATACTTTTCTACCACAGTATGATAAAATATACATATTTTTCTACTCCAGGCTTCCACACGTCATTTAAACTTTTATGTAAAATTGTTGGTTTGCATCTTCATCCTGATGTTTGATGAGTAACACAAGTTGGTTCCTTTTAATGATGAATATCTGAGTTATGGTTGATAGTGTTGATTTTCATGAGCAGTAACTTGATAAGCGCAAATAACCACATGGCAGTGTGTATGTGTGCAATGTAAAGTGTTTGTTGTCATTGTTGTTGTTTTTTTGGGAAAGTATTCCTGTGTAAATATCAAATACTATCCTTTATTCTTGTATAAAGTTTCCAGCCATTAAAAGCTGCCAGCGTCTTTGTTGTTGATCTGAGTGTTGTGTTTAAGTTCACACCTGACTATCAGCAGGAACTCAAAAAATAATAAATAATAATAAATTTAAAAAAATGGCCACAGAAAATAAAATAAAATAAAATAAAACTTGCTTATATTATTGATTAAATGTCGCCATCTAGTGTGAGTCAACGGTAATTGCAGATGGATCCCAGTTAAAACATTTAAGGCATTTAGTGCTGTCTTAAGACTTTCATCTACAGTTTCATTCCTCTGAAACATTTGCAGTATTATGGGGTTTAATGCTCTTCAGTTATACTGAATATAGACTTTTCATGCTTGCTTTGATTTTCTTTCATTTTCACCACGCTTTAAGAAACATCTAAGAAACGTGACACACATTTGTTTCCTTACACCCATTTGTCTTTCACTACCTTGACTACTGTGGGAAATTTTCGCACTGCTGCTTGCAGTGCTGACAAGCTTTGGGTTTGAATGAGATGATTTTTAACACTTTAGTACTGTCCAACGTCTTTTGTGGATGAAGGTCTTTGTAACTTTGATCTTAATAAACCCCCCCATATAAGACGAATCTTTATTTACCTAATACAAACAGATACAATGATATGTTTGAAACAGACAGACTAGGGCTTAATCAATGGAGGTTATTTTTTCGCTGTGAAAAACCTGATTGATCTTTTGGTCTGTTGGTGTGACCAACGGTCCAAATCAAAGTCAAAGGTACATCATCCAATAACATGTGAGAATTTGGCTCTTAAACTTGAGAATGACTTAAATGATTCACTGGACCTTCCAAAGTGTTGGTGATGAACTAATCATTTTCAGCCTCCGCTGAGTGATGTGACACACGAGGTGGGACATCTTTAGACATTCTTCTCATTCATCCAGGTATGGTACTACCTTGATGACTCAGACTGTACCGACAGGACAAAATGAGTCACTCTACTGGACTGGAGGAGTACAGTTAAGAAAAATGAGGGTTTCCTCTGTTCTATTGATTGGTGGGGAGTCCCAGACTTTTTCACCTCTCTACGTGAATCACACTGGTGGCACATGAGCTGCAGAGGGTTGTCAGATGAATCAAGGTGTGAACTGAGTGAAATGCGGTGTAATCTGAAAGATTTCCTCTCATGAAAAGAACCCACTTTACTGGTGTCTTCAAGATGAAAGACTGACATACACTTCTTCTTAATGGTTTCTACTTCATACTTTACACCATGTGCCTCTGACAGCTGTCACATGACTACCATGTTGTCATGAGTCACCTACAGCTTTTGTGTGACATTATAACATGATTGATCCAGAAATACCTGGGACTCCCCACAGGCCAGTAGAACCGATGAGGCCTCTTGAATGTCTGCCCTAAAAGTCCTCCTACTGTCTAGACTGGAGTTTCATTTTGACCCGACGAGGCGTAGAGGTACAATGTCCATGTGGTTCAAGGTCCAATATCAAAGGAGATTTCGTTAAATATTAATAGAGGGCTTTAAAAAAAAAAAAAAAAGCTGCTGCAAAAGGCAATATATGTGTAATATTATCGTGAATGCAAAGCATAGTCAGGGACCTGCTGCTCAGACGGCTTTATATACAGGCCCCGAATGAAACTATTTACTCAAGTGGAAAAGGGTAATTGAGGCATTTGACTTGAGTATCTCCATTTCCTGTTCATACTTGTGCATTATACTTAGGTGGGGGTAATTGTGTTTTACTTGACTGCATTTGTCTTGAGAGCTTTAGCTACTGTCCAAGGTTATAGATAGATTTAAAACATATGATGTATCACTCATGTAGATGTGATGAAATTGATTTCCACTACCACCAAAGTAAGTACACTGTGAATGCAGTTGTGGCAGCTATACATGTCAAACAAACTAACAGTGTCTTTGAACAAGTGATGTTGTCCTCAACCTCCAATGTGAAATTGTTTTTATTTCCTTTTTTGAATGAATTATCTCCATTTTAGATCTGTAATGAACAGTACATTAATCCATTAGTAAACTGATAACACAATAGTTAACAAATGTCAACTTCTGTGGTTATTTCTGTGGCAAAACCAGTGACTCAACAGTAAATATCCCTTGGTTCCAGGTCCACAAAGGCCATGTTTTGGTGGTTTCTAACTTTTCTTCATTGTGTTATTCTGAATATATTGTTTTGGACTATTGATTCAACAAAGATGGCATTTCAAGATGTCACCAGGTCATTTTCTTTTTAAATTTTCATAGACTAAATGAATAATTAGACCAAGTTGGGGAAGTTCTTCAAATTCACTGAAGAATGGAAATAGTTAGTTGTAGCCCTATTTGTATTATTTTTGTGGTGTATTAGTCTGTCAATTTGACATTTAAAGGAGAAGTGATGTTTGTCAGACGTGTCATTAGATTTACTTTCTTTCCCACAATTTGCTTCTGCTCTCTGTCTCTCTCTGTCTTCATCTCCGTTTGGCAGCTGCAGGATCCAAATCTGCCACAACAATACTCATTTATATATTATTGCTGTTATTTAGTAATTTGATAACAAAATGACCTACGTGCAATATTATTTCCACCATAACAATTTATAGTATCCTTTCAAACCCAATCAAGCCGCCCACCCTGAGCCCAGTTCTGTTGTGGGTTTGGTCCTGTTGAAAGGGAGTGTGGCCTATAATCTTTGTCATAACTGTTGGGTTTCACTTTATAATAAAGTATAATATTGACTTTTCCCTGTAAAGTTCCTCAATATAACATATATCAAAATGAAAATAAAATCAAATTGAATTAAACCATGGCATGCTTCCTCCCCTTGTAAAATGGCTGACATGAAGTGAATATTACAAAAATAGCCATATCATTGGCTAAAATTGAAGCATGATGAGGTAATAATGGCACTAAGTTCTCCTGTAATATTTTAATTCATACTTATTTGTGGTGAAATATGTTTCCAAAGTTTCAGAAGACAGAAATACCCCAGAAAACCATTAGGCGACAACCAATGATCAGTCATACCTCATACTGTATGAATCATGTAATAGTCTGGACAGCTGGGATACAATCACACACACGCACGCGCGCACACATGCATGCACACACACACGCACTCACATGCACGCACACGCGCGCACACACACACATACACACAGGTTGTATCCGTATGAGGAACCAGTACTCATGTTGCCTTCAAAGCTATAGGAAAAAATACAGCCTATAGGGTGAAGATGAACCACCCCAAAAGAATGACTGGCGTGGGCAATATGGGGAATTTGCTATGACAATACAAATGCCCTGGTGTGACGTTTAGGGGGTGGGATGCGTAAAAATCCTGTAAACTACCGCTGGGAAAATTGATGCTTTTGAGTACTTCTGATTGCAAAATGTTGTGCGGGGGGGGACTTCATTTTTGTGGCTACTTTCCCCTGAAGCCCACGACGACAACTTTCAGGTGTTTTTTTTTTTTTAAATAGCTTTTTTAAAAGTTTGCTTTCCCTTTAACAGCAAAGCAAATTTATGAAACTAAAAGTAAAACGTCGTTCTCTTATCAAAAACACTTAACAGCTGCACCTCTCTCGCTTGAAGTGTTGACTTTTACGACGGCGTTGAACGCAGCACTAGAAGTACTTTTCCAGCCGTTGGTGGAAGCTAGTTTAAAACGATTTAGCCTTTAGTTAAACGTTTATAATCCCGTGTATTATTTTACTATTGGTGCCAACGGGTTATAAAACCTTTCTACCTCCCAGATGACGGTCGACGATGAATCTTTTGAGAGCAGGCAGGGCTCAGTTTGACGAAGCTCAAAAAGTACGTGGGGAAGTTCCCTAGGAAATCCCCCCAGACTGTTATAATATTGTCGACACTGCTCAGACCGTCGACTCGGTCCATTTCCAAAGACACAAGGTTAGAAGCAGAGGTGACAAATGTTGGATTATTAAAAGTGTTTATTTGTTTTTGTTTTTTTTTTGTTTTTTGTGTTTTGTTTTGTTAAACCAACCAAGCTCGAAATGGATAACTTCAGTATGAACACGGACAGCGACTTGTTGAAAGACAAAATCCGGAGCTACAGCACCCTGAACACTCTTTATCATGAGACCCGACAGGAAATCGATCTCCTGAACAAGCAGATTAATGTAAAGGACAACATTATCGCAGAGCTGAAAGTCAGGCTGGGGAGATACGAGAGGATCTACATGACGGTGGGAGATAAGGAGCCTGTGGTTATAGGACCGTCCAAGTCTTTACTGGAGAGCTTATGTAAAGAAATATGCAAACTGAAGCAGAAGAGGAACGATGTTGAGTTCAAGGCATCTCGACAAGAAGAGGTAAACTTTAGGTCTTACTAGGTTGTTCCATGCAGATGAAGGGCTGTATACAATGTGAGGAACTAATGAGCTTTAAATCCCCTCAGTGCAACATTTAAGGTCTGTTGGGGGGGGGTTGTGTTTTGACCTGCAACCTACTATGATGTTCACATCTTCAAACGTCAGAGGAAATAATAAGGATGATACATTTAGGTTTTATTGCATCTTTAGGCAAACAATATGCACTAAAAAGGTGACACATTGCAAAGTGATGTGCTCATGCAGTTCGTCACCCCCTGTCTTCTCCCAGGAGATCCAGAAACTGACCGTGCAGCTCAGGGAGAAGGAGCTGGAGCTGGAGAGTGTCAGATGTCAGCCAGACCACGAGAAGGACCAGGAGATCCAGAGGCTGCGCTCGGCCTTGGAGGAGAGGGAACGGTCCGAGGCCACCAGAGCCGTCCTCTGCACCTCCCTGGCGGAAGAAGCTGACCAGCTCCGGGGCCAGCTCGGCGCCACCGTGAAGGTGTGCCAGGAGCTGTTGGCGAGGCTGGAGGAAGAGAAGAAGGGAGAGGGAGAAGTGGAGGAGGTGACCCAGCTGCAGAAGCCCAAGGAGGTGTGTGTGTGTGATGCCTCGCTTTACCTGGTGGAGCTGGGGAGCCTGGGGGTCTTTATTCACTTGGTACTTGGGAGCGTATGGCCTGTTGTAACTTCTTTCACTGTTATCCACAGGCAGCAGAGTCCTCTGACATGAGCAGTGTTACTGCTCAACTCCGCCAGCTTCAGGAGGAGAATAAACAGCTGAAGCAGCGAGTGGCATATGTAAGTGTTTCACAAGGAACTTATGCTTTCATGATTTTAAATAACACTTAAGTTAAATATAATAAGTTACAGCATAGCACTTAATCAGATGGTCTAATCTTTGTACTTTCTCCTCTTCAGGTACAAGGTCTGAACTCTCAGTGGCAGAAGTATGACTCGAGCAGGGAGGACTACATCAGAGGTTTATGTCAGCGGTTAAAGGAGAGCACTGGGCACGGCTTGATGCCTGGGCTGGGCTCCGTCAACACTGGGTTGCTTCATCATGAGATTTCCAGGCTCAATGGCTTACTGGAGGAGAAGCTGAGCGAGTGCACAAGGCTGGGCAGAGAAGTAGAGGAGACGAGGAGGCAAGACCAAGAACGCATCCAGACGCTGGAGCAGCAGGTTAGCAGCTTTTATTAGCATCTAAAAAAAAAAAAAAAAACTGAAAAAAATTAAATGTAGGGAAACACGAAGACTTAAGTTTTGTTCCTTTCCCTTCGTCAGGTTCTCATCTATACAGAAGACTTCAAGTCAGAGCGAGCTGACAGAGAGCGAGCACAAGGCCAGATCCAAGACCTGAAGGAGCAGGTTCGTCAGTTAAAACAGCAACTACACAAACAGGTGAGACAACAACCTGCATAGAAGCGTTGACTTCCTTTTATGGTTAACACATTCCCTCGCGCTAGGGTGGCTGGTGCAGTCCTAACACTGTATTTGTCTTGCGGTTTAGCAGGGAGCCAGCAGAGAGAACAGAGAAGTCCCCATGTGTCGCGTACACATAGGACACAGGATCTCCTCCAGGCGGCAGAAGGATGACACCGAGCACCTACTGAG
>OMNW01018438.1:2748-17931 GCA_900303245.1 Selene dorsalis | reverse complement strand
AATTAAACAATACCAAATGAGGAACGAAGAGGAAAAAAAGAGGTTAGGATTAGGAAAAAGAAGAAGAGGTCACATTTTGGAAAGACTGATGAACTAATCTCAGAGAAGGAGGTGTGATATTTTGTGTGGAGGAAGCTGACAAAACCAGGGGGAAGGCATTTATCAATCTCTCCAGCGGTTTGTACATGTTTATGAGCCAGAGAAAGAGAGAGAGGAAGAGGAGGAGGATGATGATGATGATGATGATGATGATGATGATGATAGGGAGGCTGGGGAACAGAGTGGTAAAGAGGAAGCGCGGCGGAGTCATCGAGCGGTTTTTAAATGCAGGTGGGCCTGATCAATAGGAGCATGCAGCTGCTCATCGACTGGACAGCAGATGAGGACTGATTACAGCACAGACGAGAAGCACATGAAAGGAAACCGTGGTTCAAACGGGTCCCCGCCTCTGTCGCTGTGACGATTAACAAAATAGCTTCATGAACACGCTCGTTTGTCCAATGTCTGACCCAAGCGGTCCAATTAAGCCCACAAGTGTGGAGAGTCACGGGTGACAGGTGGTAATCCTCTGTCAATCATGTACAGATGTCACTGTCATTTCCTGTTGCTCATGGATCTCAGCATAGACTTCATACATTTACATTAGTGCAGCTGCATGAGCCAGATGCGGTTGCCAGGTTGGATCCAGTGGAGTTGTAGTACTTGGCTATTTGGTCACATGACATTTCAAGATATTGTGCTGTGTATATTAAAGTGAGCTGGTTTATAAGGCAAATGTATGGTGGCCCTGAAGGCTAACCACACGCTCATACTAGGGCTGTCATAGTTGACGCGTTAATCGCGATGCAATTAATTTTAAAAAATAACGCATACATATTTTTTTATCACGTTTAATCGTGGCCCGTTTTGTCCTCTACTGTCCCACACTCCAGTCCAGTAGGTGGCGGTAAGGCATCTTCAAGAAGTTGGTTGCCAGCCGCCAATAAACTCCATAGAAGAAGAAGCAAAATGTAAAATATCCATAGATCTGTTATTGTCATTTACTCCCATTCTGCTGCTTCTCTCCAGACGTGACCATGCAGACAGGTGTGTATGTGTATGAGTGAGTTACTATGGTTACTGCGATGCTCCCGTCCCTACGTTTATTTCTGCAGCTGCATTTGCATGGGCCGGTCTAAAGCATGAAACTCCTGGGCTTCAATGCATTATAATACATACACACTTACACTGAGTTGCTGGTATTTGTGTTGTGATGCTTTCTGAATTTGTTTTGTAAAAATATAAAGTGCAACATAAAACAGGTGCTTCAGTGAACCAAAAGAGATGCAGCCCAGAGTTTATGTGTCATGATGTGATAAAGCAGACAATAAAGCAGCAAATAGGTTTCTCTTCAAGCAATGCACACAAACAATGAACAGATGAATTTAGAGCGCTGACATTATTAGCTTTTGCTTAAAAGTTTAATATTTTATTTGTAAAATAGATTGTGCCATTATAAATGAAATAGCGTAACTAAATAAAAGCATCTGTTGTTGCGTAATAACTACAGACTACTGTCAGACTAATCTACACTTTAATCTAAACCCTGAAAAACCTTAGAGCTCAGAACCTTACCTTTTGAACAAAAGTAGTCAAGAGAATATGTACAATGGTGTCCCTTTTGGCCACTTAGTGTGGACTAATTAAAACATCTCTGTGGAATCCCTCTCTTCATTCATTTCATTTAACATGTAACACAAAACCCTACTTCGGCCTGTGTAAAGTGTCTATTATAGTGAAGCCGGACGGGTGAAGAGACTGCAGCTTTGTTTAAAACAGGCTCATCAAGTGTGTGTGCGTGCGTGTGTGTGTGTTGCCAGCACTCCAGAAACTGTTAGATATGTTACTTTCACGATGCACAAAGGGTAACGACTGAACTGAAATGAGCTCAACACACGCACACACACGCACATACACCCTGCCAAGATAATCAGCTTGGCCCAACACTCTTCAAGTCAACGTTCCCGGCAGGCCTATTTGTAGAGGAATATCAAACGTCCTGCTCGCTATCATTCTTTCCAATTAGAGGCTCAGGACTTCATTACTGCCGCCCCGCAGGCTGCAGGCGCGTAACACTCACAGACACACACACTGACAGACAGACAGGGGAGACAGACAGAGGAAGGTTGAGACTCTTAACTATCTTTTTACTGTCTCTATTGAAGGACATTACCCACTGTGTTCTAAGTGTTGTCTGTCTGCCTGTCTCATGCTTTCCCTGTCCTCGCTGCTGTGTCCATGTAGCACGCTGTCATTGTACCGTCTCCACAGATGCTCAACAGCGTGTCTTTGTGTTTGTCTCTCCTGTGAGAGCACAAATGATTCTTCATTACCCTTTCTCCTGTGTAACTGGCCTCACAACAACTAAGAGAAGAAATGATGATGAACAGGGACAATGACAAGACGTCACATCTATTTTCACAGATGAGACAGAATCTTAGGTTAAAGGTCTTGTATAGTTTGAAAGGTCAATGTGCATATGTAGTTCTCTTATAAAGCATGTCTAGGTTCTGTATTAATACTGTGAAAGTATCAAAGCTTCAGTCCACAGAGAAATACACACAGCCTGTATTCAAAAAACTAAGCCTTAAGACCAGCTGTCAGGACTTATGTAACTTTGTGATGTCACAACAAAGCATTCGCAAAGCCCCGCCCACCATCCAACACTTACAGGATTTAGCTTCTCTGAGTGCTTTACCTGATATATGCTCAGTGTTTATTGGATCACTCAGAGAGCAATCATCCAATCAAAAGAGAGGCTCAGAGCCTCCTCTCTGAGAAAGGCATAGGAGAGGAGTCATGCACAGATCTGGGATCAGGCTGTTTTTTGTTTGTTTGTTTGTTTGTTTGTTTGTTTGTTTGTTTGTTTTTTCAGAACAGGCCTAATATACAAGATTTCCACTGCAACCTCTCCACTGTACCTATGAAAAATCCACGACCTGAGTCTTTGGGCCTCGTGTCCAACAAGTCCTGACAAACTTCCCTCTCATGATCAAATAAAAATGGATTTGTAAGCAGTGGCTGCAGAAGAAAAGAGAGTACACACACTGTTGTTTCTGTATTATTGCACACGGGGTGACAGCTTGTCAGTCGGTGCAGGCTGCGGCGGATTCGACGAGCTGACATCACTGGTGGCATCAGTGAGCTGACATCACTGATGCCACACCAGCGTTGTTAAAATGTCTCCTGCCGATCACTGTCACTTCGGCAGCGGCATCTCTCCGCTCTGTCAGCACATTTAGGCTGGGGGGGCAGAAGTTGGGGGGTGATATGACCCAGAGTAAATGATTTATATTCACCTGCAGTGTGGGAGAAATTGTTGGTGGCTTGTCACGTCTTTCCTTAGCAGGCTGTAATCCGTCGGCTGCATACTGCATGTGACGAGTCCAAGTTGAGTTTAGCAAGAGAGCTCAGACTGTCACCAGGCTGCCATAGGCTTCCCCTTTTTTTCCTGCTCTTCTTCCTCGTGTTTCCTTTCTGCTTTCTTCCTCAGTTTCTCCATTCCCTCTTTCTGTTTTGCTCTGTATTCAGTACTTACTTTGATCTCCCTTCTCTCTCCTTCCCTTCTTCTAATCCGCTAGCTGCATACACTATTTGACAGTCTAAACTTACTGTTGAGGTGGAGAATTGCCCCCTTTAATAAAAGCTTCTGATTTCCTTATACCATTCAGAGGAGAAAGGGCAAAGCGTCTCAGCAGGGAGCGCTGGCTATTTATTAGAGAGGGCTGCTGGCTACACCTCCAGTCTGACTGAAATACTAAAAGGGAAGAATATTATAAACTCTGCAGCAGGGAAAATGAGAGCAGGCAAATGATGGACTGAGAGAGAAAGATAATAGGGGGCAGAAAGAGATGAAATGGGTGAATATTAAACTTCCTGGTCCTGCAGGGTTTTGCGGAGCAAGACTCTATCTTGGGGATATTGTATACACCCCCAGGAGTTTGCAGTTTTGTTGTGGTGATTGTGCCTCAAAGTGCACAGCTTTGCTTCTGCTGTGTTAGCTGTTTATGTTAGAGTTTCTCCAAAAGAAACTCCATGTTCCTTTTTTCTAACCATAACATGGATCCACATTAGAGTGGGATTCAAGCCAAGCTACTGGCTCTGGAGGTGATGATAGAAACTTCTCAGCCTTTTAACTTGAGCAGCCAGTCCCCAGACGATGACTACTAATAACTGCGGACATCTTGATTACATCTGACATAGCAAACTGATCAAACATTCATTCAAATAACTTAATGTAACTGTATTCTTACTGATTTAACATACTAACAGTTCAAACAGTAGAACAAATAGTTCATACTGAACATTAGCATGGTAACAAGGTAAATGTTACATACTAAATATTACACGTAAGTGAGCTAACAAATTAATTGTTGAATACTAACATCGCATCTTTACATGCTAAAAAGCTAAATGCTACAAACAAAATATTGTAGTTATTGTTGCTTGATAACATACAACATGTCAACACTCTTAAATATGTTATCCAACAACTCCAAAGCGTTTTCGTGGAGAAGTTGTGACCTGCACATTCACCACGCTATGAAATAATCATGTATAATTATGTAACATTATTATACGTGAAGCAAATACTTGGAACTACTTTCCTGAGTAAACCACAAAACATGCGCTTTTGAAATCACTCCGCCCAGCAGCCATGTCTGGAATGTAGTTCTGGCTATACGTATGCCTCGAAAACAACTCTGTCTTGTAATGTTTCATGATTGTTTCATATCGTGGTGAAAATGCAGGTCACAACTTGTCCATAAGAGTGTTTTGGAGTTGTTGGATTGTGTATTTGATGAGTTTTGAGGGACAGGGGAACTTTCCCTTTAAATTGTTAAAATGTATAGTGATTTTGCATAGTGTATAGTGCATAAAATTGGTAGGACAAAAAAAAGACATACATTGAAAATGAATACATCTTGCACCAGAAAAAGTGGGTTTGCTTTATGCATCATGCACAGAAATGCAAAGAGATAAATGCAGTGTTTCGCTGTTTGTTTGTTGTTGCTCAAGTGTCGCCCACAACCGTCACAAATCATTGAAATTATTCCTTTAGGGAGTTCTGTCTGCGCTTTGTGTGTCTCAATATTTCATCACCTCTGAGATACTTCAGGCCACATCTGATGATATCTGCCCCCGGTCGACGTCTGCCTCATACTTGCACGTAGACACACACTGATGCACCCACGTGCACGTATACGAGAGCACACATAGACACGCAGCTGCTCAGACAGACACATTAATCTTTAATGGCATCATTCATTTTCTCAGGCGACCCCCCTCTAATCCCCCCTCCTGTTCAGACCGCTCCATGAACATGCCAGGGACGTGACGTATGGCCTCCGCTCTGCTCGGTATTCATGCGGAGAGCGTGATCAGAGAGCGGAATAAATCAACTTTTATTCACAGAGGCGCACATGAATGGAGTGGTCCCACTCTGCTGACAGAAAAACATGACACCGCAGAATACAAATAGAGACGGTCAGTCAAAAAATATAAACATCTGCAGTGTCACAGTGTCCATAATCGGTGACATTTAACATGAGTAAATGTCTCGACTTCAAACTCATCATCAGTGTCTGACACAGCTAGAGCCTGACTGGTGCTGGAGTTTTGGTGACGATATTTAGATGATGTTAACTTGATATAAACACAGACATTGTTGATAATTGATCAGTCTGTCTTGGTTTGTCGACTGTGGTTGTTTCACAATAAAAGCCACCCTGTGTTTGTGCCAGTTGAATGCTTTTACTGTGACTATAGAAGAGTCAGCAGTCAACTGTAAGGCTAGTATCAATGAAACAGTGGTAATACTGGGGTACGTGTCCAACCCTAACTGTGCAGGAATATGCAGTTTAAATGCAGTGCCACAAAGGTTGTTGAGGGCCAGATCCAGGAGACTTTTTGTATCTTTCCCTCCCATATTGTGATAAAAAAAAAACTTCAACACTTAATCATGAAATTATATTTGAATACTGATGAAAGAATCAGACTTTTATTGTGTTTTTCAGCATTCAGCAAATTCAGTTACTGAACTTATGGATTTCAGATCAATATTATAGTAGATCCACAACGTAGTGCTATGTTTTGTTCTGTGCTGCAGTCACAGAAAATGTTCACTGTGCCACAATCTTGGATTTTAAAACTTTTGTGTGATCTGTAGATGTTGTTGCTGAGATGGATGCTATTTTACTAATTAAACTACACAATAAACTTTTCTTAGGATGAAGGATTTAATCTTTTATCTGTGATGGATCCAAAATTAAAGTAATTATAGGAAATCTGTTATTTAAAAATATTCAAATTCCAAAAAAGTCATTTAAAAAGGTACTCATATGTTAAAAGAAGTAAAAACAGTTTTCTTGACAGCACTACATCAGCTGTGTTTTAACTTTCTATATGGGCGATAAAAATGGTGGTATGAATAAAATAGAACGACACCGGTTTTATCCTTTTAAACTAGTGAGTTAAGGCAGAGTGACAGCCAGAAGCAAAGTAAAGAGCTTTTTGTTCTTTTTATTCCGAATGAGAGCTGGGATTTATAATGTGAGGCTTCTGTTTTATCTTCACTCACTTTCCTGCAGGAAAGAGGCAGTGACATGCACCAAGGCTTCCACTTCACTTTACATCCTGTTCTCTGTGCTCCGGCTCCAACCAACTGAACCATGGGTATTTAAATGTCGCCACAGCAGTCTTTTCCTACTGTAACTCATCAGTCCAGTTTCACTTTTCATGAAATCAGGGAAACTAATATTTAAAATTAAAATCCTGAGGTGTGAAGCACTTGTTGCTTCCTATTTCTTAAAGAAAACACATTATGCATATTTTACTGCTTTTTGCTTACTATTGTGTCAGATTTGAACACTTACAGAGTAGTTCTGCATGATTTTCAGCTCCAAAATTTCCTTAATTGTTTCATACGGAGGTCAAGAAAAATCCTGATTTCAACCACTATGCAGCCACTTCGTGAAACGCTTCATTTTGGGTGCTGACCCCCTGCTTTCCTCTGATTGGCTTGCTAAGCGGAGGCCCACGTGTGCTTGTTTACCTTGCGTTGTTAAATACGTACCAGTTGGCTTTACAAACATGGCCAGATATGAGGCAGGTGTCCATACATGTTGGACCCCAAATCTGACCTACAGTCTTCATCTTCTTTGAGGAGGGAAAACAGTTGTGATTTTCCGTGTAGATGCCGGTTGGGGGCAGGCGTCGTGGGCATGTTTTGGGCAGATCCCTTGCAGTTTGGGCATTCGTCCTAATTGGACAGTAAAACCTGACGTCAGGCTTGGCGCAAATCTCGCAGAGATCTCATTACGGAGCGTTAGATAGGCTGGAAACCACGTGAAATCTCGTTGGTGGATTACAGCAGGACCCCTGTAGCTCATGTTGTGCAACTTTGCAGAGGTTCAGCATGGACATATGACATTATAACATTGTAAGGATGTTCTAAAGTATGCAACGGCATAATTTGTCTCCTTTAAAATATGACACAGTAGAGGTTTGGTGATAGATGCCTTTTGTTGCTGTGTATTTTAAATGATTAAACCCAAAGTTCACAACTGTCAGTGCTGAATTTCTCTTAATACAAGCAGAAATTTCAATAAGGGTTCAATCCATGGGGGTAAAAAGAACAGAAGTGTGTCCACCTGTAGCAGTCATTAAAAGGAGAGTTATCTATCCCACATGGACGAGATGGAGCTCTGCTTTGCATAAAGATATTTTATTTCTCTGACTTCTCGACAGGTTGAGCTGTATTATGAAGAGCTCCCCTGAGGAACGAGGGTGTCGTAAATATCTCCAGACATCAGGGAAACTCAGCCATTAAACTCCTGTTTAATTGAAAAATACTCAAACATGTCAAACGTGTCCTGATGCGACCGCTTCAGTCCAGGTGGCCTCAGCACAAACGACTTAAATGAGATAAAGTTGTTTATTTCAGTTGTTGCTCGCTGAGACTTTATGCCAAGTTTCACGTTAGTGCAACATTTTCCTTCACTTTTATTACACTTCTAATTATTCATACTCCTGACTGATATTCCAATAATATCTCTATAGCGATATTCTATGTTTTTGTGGTACTTTCAATGCAAATACGATCTGATAATCACTCTGAAATACCGCATCAACTCATTTTGTCATGCCAGTTAAAAGTAATATGTAAATTTTAAGAACTGTGAGTCCACATACAACGAACCTATAAAGCAGTGTCCTCCCTATTTTCATGGCAGATTTTTTGTTTCCACTTCTCTAGTACAGGAACATGACGTTCTTAATCCCGTCGACACAGCTCTGATTTGCTCGGTGGTTTTTCTGAAACAGTCGCTGATGAGTCAAACGACAGACGTACGTGAGTCCCCTCTGTGCCGTTTAGTCATCAGCAGTTGATTTTGAGTCATTTAGTTTGTCTGAACAACACGGCAGGCTCAAGAATTAAATTGCACTGTCTCCAGGACATATAGTTTACCCCAACCCCTTACTCTTAAAACTAACCCTAAACCAAACTCCATAACCGTTAACCTAACCCCAAGCCCTTAAACCTAAGCTTAACCTTCAAACCTAACCACAGCCCTGGCTCTGACCCTCTGTACCAGACATATAACAGAGATAGCAAATGTTTGACAAGCTGAGTGAGTGAGGTTGGTAGCTTCACCTGTGTACACATAGCTCATCTCTCTCAATTGTCTAAATGACAGCAAAAACTGCCTCTGACCAACTTCACCATCAGACTTCAGTGGCGATGGTGGAAAAGATGTTCAAATTCCCAGCAGTGCCACAAAATGCTCTGACCATTGATCTGCACCTGATGCTTTCTTTGATTTGATGCACTTCAGCGTTTTAGTTTGCTCTGAGCTGGGCTTTGGTTGTGGCCCAGCTAAGTTTTGCTTTGTTTTTTGTGCTAAAGCACATTTCTTTAAACTGTAATGAATTATAAATTGGGTTTGGACAGAACATCTGCAGCCACGCAGGTGCCTCTGGAAAAACTGCATCATGTTAATTTTGTGAAGCTTTAAATAAACCTGAACATTCTGTCATCCTTTTTTAAATCACACATTTGTTACAAACATTTAGATGAATTTCTCTATAATTTGCAGATGCCTCAGTTTCAGCTAGTCTCAGATGGATTTTGGGGTGACTTGAAATGCTAACGGAATAATACTACCATACATGTTAACAACTACTTGATGTCAACTAGGTGATCATCTAACATTAAGCATTGTACTGTGTGATTTCACTCATGTCATTGAGTGAACTGCACTTTGTAACAGCAACAACTGGGATACATTTGTTGCCACATAGTGAATTTTTGTCAGACTGAGTGTGTTGCCCTGAGGCTGCTGCATCTTGGTTTCTGTGTCTGTACCATGTAACTCTGTCTTTCCATAAATTAGACATTAAACATTTGTCCTTTGGTTCATTTGCCATTACTTTTAAAGGGAAACTATGCAAGTCTGGTCTCTTTTTCTCTGTTTTGCTAACCCTCCTCCCTCTCCCCCTTGCCATGTGCATCTGTTTTCAAGAAACCGATGAGAAAGCATGTTATTTATCATATACGTGTTACAATGTGTGTAGTCTAATCTGTCATAAACAAGAGATTATGGTTTACGTGTTGTAAGAGGAGAGCTGGGACACCGGGGCGGAGGTGCTGATCTTGCAAGGTTGGTTTTCAGCCAAGAGACACAATAGGTTGAAGGCAGAGAGCCTCCATTCTTCCCATAACAAATCATTTAACCATCACCAATTACTCCAAAGCTGTTCAGTATATTCATAATTTAAATTTAGTAAAGGTAAAAAATCTTGCATAATTCCTCTTCTAAGTGTCATGGTTGACATCAATATCGAAATCACTCTGCAGGAGATGTTCTTCGTGCCTGAAGGTTTGGGATACAGATAAAGTCAAATTGAGTCATATTTAATGTTCTGTGGAAAAACCTTTGCATCAATGAGTGTTTGCAGTCTTTGACCCCCAGAACCCACATCAGTAGACTCTTTGTATCTTCACTGCAGCCTCCTCTCGCTCATGCTGTTGTGGGCTCTCCATGCCTTTAGTCTGGTCTTAAGCAGGTGAACTGAGATCAGACGACCAACTCGGACAGTCAAATTCTTTGACTGTATGTTTTGTCATCCTGCTGAGTGATGAAATTGATGAGTGAAATCATTGAAAAAGGTCAGTGTTGCGGTTCTGCTGGAGCCGTACACACCTGGGCCGAAACAGAACCAGCACCAGGTTTGACAGATGAGGTGGTGGCTTTAGGTCATGAGCTGTTCCTTTTGTGTTCTCCACACTTTCCATCCATTTGATGGTGGGGGATTTATGTCTCATCAGGCCAAAGAACTTTGTTCCACAACTCTACTGGTTTCTTCCTGTGAACTGTAGCCTGCACTTTCTGTTTTTGACATCCTCTGAGGCACTGGTTATGGCGTCATTGACAGAGAAACATGTCCACCTGCAGTGTGTGTTTTTATTAATCTTGCAAATGATTTTCTGCTCATTCAAATCCTCGAGCAGCTTGTTTGCAATTTGAGAAAATATCAAACTGTTGATTTTGGTGAAGGAACAACCTTGACATCTCTCATGGATTCTTTCTAAGCTCATTCATGCAATGTATTCATGGCCACCTCTCCTCTCTTCACATTAACAGACAACTCAACTTCAAGCAAAATGGAAATCTCAGTCAACTCTGAGCCTCGTCTGAGCTCTTTTGTGCTTGAATTTACATTGAAACGATTCGCAGTTGTCAGGGTCCAATTACTTTTGAACCGTATAGAAGCCCTTATAACAAAATGTGCTGCACCACCCATACACTTCTTTCTATAGTGAGCTGAGACTCAGCAGTTTAGAGGTCCCAAATTTACACTTTTCTAGTGTTTTATTTTGAATTGTTGATCCATTGTGTTTTCCGTTGACGGCAGTCTTCATGTCTGATGTCGTGTTCTGTGATTTCAGGGGCCGAAGGAGCCGTGTTCAGCAAATCAGTGGAGACGCCACATGTCAGAGCTGAGCCGTTCAAGGAGCTACGGTGAGTCAGTGCTTCTTCTCCACAGAACCTAATTAAGACACATGCAGTTACACACAGGTATGTGACAGGTCACAGAGGTGTGTAGACATGTGTGTGATTTTATTTATATCTACTGCATATCAATAATCAAGGCAGTAATAGAGCCAGCCAATCAACGACCGCCTACCTAATTAACATACAGGCATAGACATAATATACAGAATTAAATACAAATGAAAAAAGCTTGAAATGTATATCGACAAATACACAAATAATGCAGAAATACAGAAAAAAATAATTCATTTTACAAAATAAATAATAAAATAAATTAGGAAATTTAAAGATATAAAAAAGCCTTTATAGAAATGGCAAAATTTCGTCTGATCTCCAGCAGGCGGACTGAGATCAGGTGACTCGGATGTCATTTTTTTTTACGTCTACATAAATAAACACTGATTATTTATGCTTTTATTCTCATCATATTGTGTTTGCCAGAGTTTTAACTTTATGGCGTAATTAAAAAAATCTTCACACCATTCAATTGCATCAAAAGAATTGAGGAATGGAAGGAACGCATTTGCCTGGGTAACTGACTGAAGGAGCCAAAATCAGCACATTGTAGAATAATCTCAGAGATCAATGGCTACATCATTTGGAAACAGAAGCATTATCCCTCCCCATCGTCATTCTCCTCTTTATCAGTCGCTTTCTGTCTCCAAATCAACAACCAGATACTCATCAAACATCAGAGCAGCGTATCTTGTATCAGGGGGAAATGAACAGGAGAGGCGTGAGATGAGAGAAGTAAAGAGAAGCAGAGGGAAACCAGAGCGAGGTTTAGCTGAAAAGACATCAAAGGAAATTAAGGAAAGAGATGATGTGATGAAAGAGAGGAGGAGGTGAGGAGGAAGTGATGTGCTCAGCCAGATTTGGGTGAAACAATGACAATTTGGAGCTTCGTGAAGATGGCGAGGTGAGAGAGGGGTTCAGCACATTTCTATGGATTTTTGGAAGTAAAGGCAAATGAGCTGCTGATGATGCTTCAGTAGAGCTCAAATAAGTTTATTCTCAATTCAACAAATTATGAGAGATCCTGAAAACTGAAGCCAACACCTCAGTGCTACAAGCTGCAGTTCCTACTGACAGCCAGAGTATGTCTTCAACATTGAGTCAGTCCCCATAGACTCCCATGTTGTCCTGGCCACAAAACTGACATGCATCAAAGGCCTTGGCCTTGGGGTCTGGGTCTGGGGACAGCTGAGGATGCGTCTCTTCGGAGTAAACGTCTTGTTCATCATCTTTCTCCCTTCTGTGATGTCAGATGCGATGATAGTCAATCGAAGAGAAAGAATGAGATATGATGACAGAGGACAGAGAGAGGGGTGGGGGATTATGACAGGACAGAGAGTGAGAGGAGGAAGAAAAGAGGAAAGGGACAGATCTGGAGAGGCGAATGAGATGAGACAAACTGAAACATGAAATTTAAAATCATACTTCCTTTGATTTAACTGTTGGATTGAGGTGTTGCAACATATTGGACCTCTCTCTCACCCTCCAGTTGTTCCGAGCAAATTTGGTAATCTTAAGCATTTCCCAGCACAGGTCCAAAGCAGAAGTCTGATGCAGAGTCTGAAGAGTGACTAGAACACCCTGTTAGGTGTACAGTGACTTTAAGACCTGGAAATAAAACTCAGCAGTTGACAATGTGACAGGCAGCTAAAAAGCCAGTGCTGCCAACTATCAAGTACAAACCAGACCAAAGTGTTCATTAGAAAACCCCCACACACCTGCAGTGACTCTGTAGTGACGGGCCCTGTCTTTCTACACAATGACAGTCTTTGTTGTGAATTGCGGGAAAACCACAGGGGTAGAGTAAGAAAGACGAAAGAAGTGAAAGGAAAATATAGAAAGTATTGAAGAATTGACTGAAGTACAGAGTGAAGATTAATTAGGAAAGAGAGGGAGGGAAAACAAGAATGACAGGCCTTAAAAAGAGCAAAATTCAAAATGCACAACCACATACTAAAGAAAAACTCGATGGTTAAAGAAAAAAAGAGATAAAGGTGATAAAGAGGAAAAAAGAGCTTTTCTCGAGGAAAGAAGCACTGCAGAAGCGTGACAGGAATTAGGGGATGGACGGAGACGGACTCTGATGACAAATATCTAATAACAGTGTTTCAGTGGCATGTGCGCTGAGATGAACTGTGATTCATCAGTCACTGCTGTTCGCCTTTCAAGATCATCATTTCTAACAATAAAAACAAAGTGACAAAAGTCCCATCAGTGATATGCAGTCCCATCCTCCTCCTCCTCCTTCTCCCTCCATCATGTGATTGTCTGTATAATTTGACAGTCACAGTCCACAGCGATGTGTTTTCTTCTTCTCTCCTTCCTCTGTGTTTATGCATCTTTGGTGACAACCGGCCAATTGAGAATGAAATATGGCTCAAACTATCCAATTATGTCACAGAAAAGGGGAGAACGAGCTCGTTGGAGCATGGCTAAAATCTAATCTTACCCTAATCTCTCCCAACCCCTTGGCAGGTAGCAATTGAGGATTCAAATCCTATTCTGGGATATCATATTAAACCCCTACCCCCTTCCCTCCGCACACACATTCATGTACAAACATACACATCCCACCCCGAGCTGTCAGGTCTTTATCGAAACCGTAACCGTCAAATCCATCTGCGGCGCGGTAATGCCTTGTCAACAGGATGTGTCCTTGCATCAGACAAACGCCTTTGTGAGGGGGAAATGGCAGCGTAGGTGAGTTTGATAGCACACTTTGATTTATGTCCTGACCAATTCACAGCACAGATAAAGGGAATATATATGAAGCAATAAGAGGGAAAGTGAAGGTGAGGGGGAGAAAAGCAATGGAAACAGCAGCAAGAACAATTGTGTGGTTCTTTTTTTGAGGCGAAATGAGATGTGAAGCATCTCAACGTTCTGCCAGAGCCTGAAGTTTTCACATCATGAGAAGTTTGATGGAGTCACGTTTGACTCACAGAAACTCAGTCCCATTAGGTTTTTCTTTTTTCACCATGTATGGGCATTTGTTTTTTTTTGTGCTCTGCAATATAAGAACCGTGCTGACAGCAGGAGATTATATTCAACATCATCCAACACAAATACAAAATGTCAACAACACATCATCACAGTCCGGAGACCTTTCCAGAAACTGCTCTGGTCTAGTTCCACCTCCTTCAGTTCAAGGACAGATTTTGTAGCTGTTGCCACTGTTACTGTTCCTAGTCTTTTATATTTTTATAGCATTCTACAATGAAACTAAAGTCAGTGTGAATGTTCCCTGTTAAATGAGCCAGGTTTTTGCTATAATGTTAATAACAGCATGAATAGCTGTTTACTCATCATCAAGAGGACAGGTGGAAAGAATCAGATTTTTTGCTAACCAGCTAGCTAATTGCTCTCAGTTAGTGACTCAGTCTCACATCCAGTCTGTCTTGAATTGTCACTTCTCGTTTTGAAGCTCTTGTTGGCAACAGTCATCAACACCTCTCAAACAAACTGCCAAAGCACATCACAATGTATCCAAGGAAAGCTGCCACAACTATTGGATGGATTGTCTTGAAGCTTGATAAAGACATTAATGCCTCCTGAGTCTGACTCATGTTCTCCTTGTCGATCTTTTCTTTTACCATTTTTACCCCTTTTAGTTCGTCAAATACTTTAATTCCCATTAGCAACTAACTAACTTTTTGTTTACCACTTATTTGCTTGCAGCAAGCTAGCATGAGTTTTATTTGGCTTCATTCTTTTCTAAACCACGATTCATCATCAATGAATTTTTTGGTCTTGAATGATCCACCCACGAGATCAGCCTTGTACCACTGAGACAAACATTCTTCTAATGCTGAAGGAGGCAATCTGTGATTTGAGACACACCTATTTTAAGCATAATAGTGCACTAATGTTACCATTTAGCCTCAAAGACTACTGTGCCAAAAGTTGTTATGACAACACTTTATTTTTTCAAGTTTATCTTGTGTATTTAGTATGAAAAAACAATAAAGCTGCGCCTTTCTCCTTCGCCTATTGTTGTCAGTGGCAGCAGTGCTGCAGAAGAGATTCTCCATCATTAGAGGAGCAGCCATGACTCTGCAGACCCCCCCCGTCA
>OMNW01018436.1:0-18765 GCA_900303245.1 Selene dorsalis | reverse complement strand
CAAACAAACAAACACTGGTCCATTTTAAAAACCTTGTGTGCTTTCATTTCTTGGAATTCTGCAGCTTAGTGACTTTATTTACAGCGCTCCGGACGAACTGCTGGGAGTCAAAACTGGAAAATATTGTGCCAACAACAGTACAACTGGTTGTTCTTTCATGGTGTCAATGTGTGACGATTGCAGGCAAACACACACACACACATAAAATGTGGGCAACATGCATATCGTTACTGCTCACAATTCAGCCTTGGTGCATGTTTTCCTCTTCAATGAAACCTACCTGCAACACTTTGACTTGTTTTTTGGTGCACAATATAAAAAAGTGTAAATTTTGCTTGAACAACTCGTTCTTTCATTATTCACAGGAGGATCATACAAAAGGTTTTACATGATATGATTGAATTCTACAGAGAGACATGTGATTAACCTGCGCTGATCGCTCATGAATTACTGAAATTTAAAGTGTTTCTCTCCCAGGAAGCTACTGGGATAATGAGAACATGGCACCTGGATCCAAATGAAGTGACTGAAGTTCTAATGCCTCTGGACTAACCATCCATACTGCACGTTCAGCATGGTTTGCCACACAAAGAAATTACCAACTATGAGACAAAAAAAAAGTCAAAGATCAATAAAAGCCTGCCTATGAGACAGAGGGGATAGTCACCATACTGTACACTTTCTACAATATCCATGTCCATTATGAATATAACAAGTGCATTCACTAAAAGGAAGAGTTGAACTTAAAACAAATTCTCGTTTTTCACTCATGATCAGGCAAACTTATTGACAAGATGTTGCAGTTAAAATGCCAGAGAAAATGAGTGAACTTTTGCTCGATCACTGTAATTTGTCTTTGTAAGAACTAAAATTACACTTATTGATGAGTACAACTGAAGTGAAGAACAGAGATTTGTTTTAGGTTTAACAGCACCCTCTAGTAACAATCATTCAGATTCTTAATTTTCAGCAATTTTTTTTTTGTTTTTAAATTACTGTACTTCTTTTACATCAACACAACAGTTGATTAGCGAGTCATCGGTATTTACAATGGAGGTGGAAGTGATGAGCTCCACAGCTTATGCATTGAGCCTCAGAGACTGATCCTCTCTCCTCCTGGAGGAGATATCGATGTCTATGGAGTCTTTGCCCACAATGAGTCGGAGCCGTTTTGCCGGAGGGAGTGGAATGAAATCGTCTTCAAACTCATTGTCGAAGTAGTCATCGTCGTCCTCCCCTTCCTCGTCATTGTCCTCCTCAGACGAAGGGTCCGCCAGGATCTTTTGGGTCCGATGTCCACCGTTCCTGGCCTCCAGACTCTGACCCATGTCCCCATTATAGGACATCTGTTCTGCTTTTGTCTGGGCTATTCTCCGAGCATCGTCCTCTCTCTTCAGCTGGATCTTCAGCTTGGTGGAGTTGTGGACCACAGGAGTGTAGCCGTTATTCAGTTTGGCTATGTATGAGCTGCCTTTGTCCTTGTCGTGGTCCTTGCTGAACTTGATGCTGATTTTGCTGGAAGAGGCCGGGTTGACCGTCGAGGCAGGAAGGTTGGAGGAGCCAATGGGATCGTTGGGGTCATTGGTCTTGCTACTGCTGCTGTCCCTCCGCCGGCGGAGCGTCAGTTTGGGGATGCCCGTGTTGTTCTCAAGGATCAGCTGGGCGTCGTATCGCGTGATCTGACGTTTCTTCTTCCCCTTGTCCTGCGATCGGCAGCTGCTCTTACTCTTGTCCCTGCGGAGGGACTTGCTGCCGTTGGCAACTCCGTTGTAGTCCCTGTGTCGGTCAGCGAAGCTCAACAGCACGCTGCCACAGTCCGAGAAGTTGGTGGTGTGGCCCGCAGCCACCGGCATGAACGGCTCGCCATACGAGTCCTCACATTTAATTGTCCGCTCGGTCCTGAGCCGTGTCAGCCGTTTCCGCCTGGTGCAGGAGCCCCTTCTAGCGTAGCCAGTGTCTAATGCCGGCTGCTCCAGTCCCACGCCATGGTGGAGATACTCCTCCATGTCGGCTGGCTCTGTTTTAATGACCACTCCACCGGGGACTGGGCTCAAGCCATCCATGGCACTAGGCTCAAGCTTTACGCCAGCTGCTGTTTCCTGGGCTTTCCCAAGGGTCCTTGTGGACCTGCGAGTTCTGTACGTTGAACACTGGCGACCCTCACTGCTTTGCACCACTGGTAGATTGCCGTTTTCCTTGGCAGCATGACGGGTGAGGCAGCCCCGCTGGCCTTGTGTCTGCTGCACCAGCTCCTGTCCATCCTTCTCCTTTTTGACGGTGACACCTTTACACAGCGACACCTTTGAGTCCCTGAGACCTAGCTGGCAAGTCTCTCCTTTGGCCAACGTCTTGGGCTCTGCACCCCTCCTGCGACACCGCAACTGAACTTTACTTAGTGAAGGCTTAGATTGGGATTTTAGTCTCTTTGGTACCCTGTTATTGTTTACACGACCTTGTTTTGAACATGAGGTAGAAAGGGCTCTTGACAAAGTCTGTCTGGTTTGAGTCCTGTTTTTATACTTCAAGCCAGATGAGGAGGATGTTCTTTTTCTGGCAGCTATAGAGAAAAAGTAAAATGTTAATTATGCATTAATAATTATGTCTTACATATGTCACCTGGGTGTGCTTATTGAAAATCATTTCCTCTGATAGAAATATAATATTGCAAATGTGAGATGGTGCAATCAAGATATTTTCAACAGCCATAACAACTGCCAGCATGAAGATATCCATTTTCCAACCCTACATCTATTGCCCAGCCCTACAGTATAGGATTAATCGGTACAGCTGTGGTATTGCTTTGTTACATCGGCTTGTCTTTCTTCCAGTCTGAGTGTGTGATCTCAACTCTTGCAGCAACTTACATTGATGTGTTTTTGGCATTTCCTGAGAGTCTACATCGGTGTGGGAGCCTACAGAGTGACTGTCTGAGCTCCGGTTTCCTTCCCCCAGCTTCTTCAGTCTGTTCAGACGCTTGTCCGTCTCCCGCAACCCGTACTTGCTGTTGATCACCGGCACTTCAACTGGCAGTCCAGCTTTGGATTTGAAAGCACCAGTACCCCGTCTGCCCAAAAACAACAACGAAACTTTATCATCACTCAAAATAACAAAGGACAAACCACGGGACAGGATTTAAATTCTCCATGAATCACATTACATAGACATTGATGCTGCAGTAATTAATTGCTTTTTTGGGGGAAAAAATTCTGTAATTTTTCAGGCGACAAAATTTGTTCAGTTGGTTCTTGTTAGATATACAACATGAAGAAATTGGGAGGGTGTTTAATTTTTTCACTCTGTCAACATTTTAAAAAGGGAGAACGCGTAATAATGTTAAAGTATGACTGTATAGCAGTACTTTTGAGTGACTAGCTTTTGTATGAAGTTAATATTTACATCCATACAGCTACTGGTGTGTATTGTTTTCTATCTGCACCTTTCTACAGAGAGATTCTACATGCTTTTCCTCATTTGCTGTTACACATACCGTTCACATGTATAGCATTCACAAAATTCATTGTTTTCCCCAAAAAAACCATCTCCATAGTAACACGAGATTTCCTCTCCTGGTTCAATGTCTCTCAAAACCTTCACACAGGCTGTGTCCCGTCCTGTCGATACAAACTAAAACAGAAAATATAAATGTGTTGTTAATGCGCTGATATTCTGTAATGAACTGCAACTGATCATTTCTTGGTTTCTTGAACAAATTTTTTAATAGGAACTCACCTTGCAGTTTGGTCGACAATCTAATAACAGGGGGACAAAAGAAAGTCTAGTTAGTTAAACAATTCATCACATTCAGGTGTCATAAAACATTGAGATATAGTAACAGTGCTACTAGAGGTTACACAGACTAATACCGTGATTAATGAAGGCAGCTGGCCCCAACCACAGCTGTGCACAGTTCTTGCGTGTTGAATACATGACACTGAAGTCGTTCTCCCCGTGCCGCAGCAGCAGGTTCTCCTCGCTCTCTGAGAGCTCAGCGATGCATCCCACCAGGTACTCGATCTTGTCATTTCTCTTCCTGTAAAACGATCAAATGTAGGAGGGTTAATTAAGAGCTGCATCATTAGGCTTTATTAGTTTGTGTCAGAAAGTCTGCACATCCGTGTAAATTACAGAGCTTTTATCTGCACAGCTGAAACAATTAGTCCGTAGATTGAGTAGTTTATTATCAGAAAACGCATGGGCAACTATGTTAATAAAAGATCAATTGTTTCAGAAATTCCACCAGATCTGAAATCCTCTGATTCAACTCTATCCATTGTGAGTGCTTTCTGTCTTTATAACCATAAATACAACATCACTGGGTTCTGGATACAAGGCCCACGGAGTTAGATATGCTTTCAGTGGATGCGCGCAAGAGACATGTATGACAACCTGTTGTGCTGTTATAATTAAATGGTAGTGTGTCCTCACCATTCCTTTGTTGCCACAATTTTGGCTCCATTTTGCTCTGATGAGTAGCGATTACAAGGAAGAATCTCAAACCCACTGTCCGTGGCAAACATCCGCAGATACACAAACACCTGTGTAAAACATGAAGTGAGTTATCTGTTTGTTTACTCAAATGTGGTGCTGAAAGACGAGTAGGAAAATTATGTGATGACTATTTACATGTTGCTTGAAGAGCTTTTCTTGGGATTTCGTCTTGTGGAGAAACAGATTACGGGACCAGTCTCCTGATGTCAGAGATCTGAAAGCTTTCTCCAAGTTATCATGTTTCTTGAAGCGCTCAATGATCTCTTTCAGCTCCTCTTGTCTTCCCTTTATTGGTCGAAATCTGTGAGGACATAATAACAGTAAAAACTAAAGCAGGAAACAATATTAAAAACTAAAAGGAAAAACAATGAAACCTAATCTAAACAAAGGACCCCTATGCACATGAATGAAAAAGCTTTAATACGACTATGAAGGGAGTCCACTGTGAAGAATCTTCTGACCTGGTGTTCATTTTGTGAGTTTGAAACCCCAGATATGGATCCAGGATGAGACTTGTGGTCAAATCATCATTCTCGCACAACTCCTTGGCAGTCATTCCTGAGGAGGGCACATAGCGCCTCTCTGCCTCCAGATTGGCTGCATTAAACCCTGTGAAGACCAAACACAGAGTAAAGTTAGAATGTGTGTCTGATCATGAATTTAGACATTTGCCTTGATGTTGTATAAACTCACTGCGGCTACATCTTCGGTTTCTGGGGTGGGTTTTGTTGTGGCGCAGGGATGCCCGCTGAGAATGTTGAGAGCGAGTCTGGCTCTGGCTCACAGGTTGCTCGCCGGTCAACTTGTTTCCGTGTCGTCTGCCATTTAATACCATGTTCTTGGATTCGCCCAGCCACTTCATGCCCACAAGCCCCCTGGTCCAGTTGCATTTAGTCTCTGAGTTGAGGAAACACTCTTGAGTGGGGAAGACTGGGGTCTAAAGTTTAAAACCTAGAGCCAAAGTAAAAACAACAAACATTACTACATGCACAACCACAAAATTTAATTAAATGGTGAATTGATTTAACTCAAAACAGATTCTAGAAGTACAAAACAAAGCAGGATGCATATGAACAGGTGGAGGAGTTGCCAGCTCAGACTGACAAGGGAAAAATAGAAGTGAGAACAAGAACTTTTCACATCATTAAGGACATGTTTATTTATTTGACTTGTTCACTCTTCAAGCTGCATCTTGGCTAAGATTACACTGGTCAACGAGAAACATATGACCACAACAAAATGACTTAAGAATACAGTGAGATGGTCAGGAAACTGAGTTCTCAGATGCAGTGGAGTGATCTCTGATCACTTTAGACATCTGTCTGAAAAGCTTGTGGATAAGCTTAATTTTAATAAACAGCAACTGCAATGGGCAAAGTTTGTTGTGGTCTACATCCAGTTAAAGCCATGGCCGTGTTAAAATTCTATGCCCAGTAAAACCAGCTACTAGCAGGTGTTGAAGTGCAAGATGCGAGTAGCATCAGTTCATCTACCCGGTGGGGACTGCTGTTGTTTACACGATAGCGGCTCTGTGAAAACAAATTTAAACTGACCCGCCAGCGCCGCTTGGTGGTAACCCCAAATAACACACTGGCTTACTTGTCAAGCGCAACAGTAACGTCTCCGGAGCTATCACCCATACGTACAAAGTATAGCTTTGTTAATTTATTGACTACAAAATCACGTCACATCATGCTCACATTTAGGACTGCACAAACCCTTGATACACTGTTCATACGCCTCTCTCACGAGTCGTGTAGTTTCCAGTCCGTAAATGCGTCGCAAGAAGCACCATCTAATTTGTGATCGATGCATAAAATGCTTCGCAAAAATGTTTCACATTTTAGCTCGGAAGCTAACGTTAGCCGTGATAAAACAACACGCCACAGGGATGGGGAAATGCTGTGGAAACCCGGAAGGCCACACCGACAGATGAGGCCGAGATTGAACGAGTTATCAATACAGCTTGCATTGTTTGCTAACAACTGCCGTCTCTCCACCCATTCACTACGTTAGCATGAAGCTAACAAGCAAAGGCAACGCCAAGGAGATGTTCGGCCGTGGTGATTAGCTTGCAGCAAACGCCGGCAATAAGCCATCATGGCAGTTTCCAGGCAGCAAGTTGACGTTGGCTCTAGCAGTTCAGACGTCCAATACAAAAGACCCAAGCCCAATATTACGAGGACGATGATCTTGTGATGGTGGCATTTAACGACATTATTACACCATAATACACCAACTCCACAACTCAAGCGGCTTCAATAATTTTCGCTATGTACACAACAACCGACCACTCAAACAAAACCACGGCAGCCATTGTTTATCATAACTCAAATAAAACTTGAGTACAAACCTAGATGAATTGTCCTACATCCTCTTGGTTTCTGTAAGCTAGCATCAAACTTCAGCAGGCTGCTAACTTAGCTCCACCGTTAGCGAGCAGTCAATAAAACACCAGAGCAGTAGTCAAGACACAATGCAGTTACCCTGTCTCTCACTAACAACATGCCGTTGACTTATGTCCGTCAAATATTCGACGGCGGTGTTGGTTAGTTAGCTGCACATGTACCACACAGTATGTTAGCTACCCTTGCTACCTACCTGCAGACCACTTGTCCACGGCTGCTAACGCTGCGTTAGCTCGGGCTGTCTGATGTGGAAGCCATTAGCTAGCTTAGCAGGCTAAATCTCTAACCGAATTAAAAGTTAGTTTGCGTAGCTCTGTCGCTGAAGATACGATATAGTTTAGCCATCAGGGCAGGCTACTGGTCGGCGGCTCGGTGCTGGTGATGTTATTGATCATGATAACTGGCAGTTAAACAGCAGTCAGCTCAGAGCGTTTTCACGCGTTGGTAGCGTTAAATGTCCTGAGTCGACAACAGAAACAGAACAAACACAAACAATACTCACTGGGTGATTTTGTGAAACAGACGCGGAACAAAACACCACACCTTCAAACTAATCCAAATTTGGCACGACACCCTACACGAAAATATCACAGGAAACACATTTTTTTTTTTTAGAAATTAACATTAAAATTCAAGATGGCGGCCCAGCACAGGGGAGAGGGAGAGAAAGGCGCAGCACAGCCATCCTGAAGAAAATAGATCCAATAAATACGCAACTGCTTTAGTCCGTATGGACCGAGATGAGATACAAGACTACAATATCCAATCTGTAACTTTAAAAGTGGACGCCGTGTGCCACTTTTTGCAGCTGTTGTTGATAAAATATCGAAAATCGCTACCTTAGTTTGCGTCCGTAATTGTCGGATGTACACAAAAGTAGTGCTGCATAAACAAACCTCTTTACGCTTCCTAAAGAATCCAGCGGTAGTGGGCAGACAGTCACCAACTGTGGGTTCTCTTCTCTGTCTTATCGAGAACCTCACTAGAACCAGCTAGACCAAGTCAACTTATAGCCACAACTACACAAGAGACCTTATGACCTATTCCCTTCACTGCACTGTTATTTTGATGCCACCCCTTCTAACTCATCACTTGTTAATGTGAAAAGTGCAGATCTGTAAATAGGCCATTCCTCTGTTTTTTTTCTGCAGAACCACATCATGTTCCATTTCATAGCCAGTCCTAACAGTTCCACATCATTGAGTTATCCATTAACATCAATTTACTAAAATGAGAAAACAGCCCAATATTCATTTAACAAGATTTACTACCAGTTTCAGTTCACGAGTTCACTGGTTAATTTTGGAGTCCAGTTTACTTAATACCATTTTAGACCATTTCAATTCTGTGTATTTAATTTTTATTTTAAAGGTCAAGGGGTCAAGGTCAGGGTCAGAGGGCTCAAAGGCATCAAAAAAAGAGACAGAAGAAATGACAAAATCACATGCAAAACACTCTTATAGAGTTAAAATGCATCTACAAAGAACCATATAATGTCTGAAAAAAGATGGGAAATATCCTCCATATGATGCAAAATATTTACAAAGAGCCACAGAAACCACTACATTGGCGAAATCAGCAAGAAAAACACTACACTGCTACAAAGAGATGCAGAGCAGCTAAAATATACCAAAATGTCATCAAAAAACATCTGTTTGCCACCGACAATTAAAACATGGGACCTTGCTTTGTGCTATAGTTGAACACATTCTTTCATTTCACTCTTAAATCATATTGAAATGTCCCTGTACTGCATTTCTTATCTTAATACCATTTATGCTGCATGTGAATTACTTATCCTGTGGTTAAGAGGTGTTATATAAATAAACCTGTCTTGTCGGAAAGCAAACACTTTGACAGAAACATTATTGAGTGGTCCTTATAGCTGCTCTTCAAACAAGCTGGTACATAAAACATCACAATGTATTCAGGTTCAGGTCATTGTTGAGCTACATCCTAGTATCTGTCATGGTCAATAAACTGGAACATTGGGATTTGTTGTCCTATGCTGATTTGTAGGTCTGTCTGTCTCCCTGCCTGCTTCTCTCTTTACAAAGACATTTTGTCCTCTCCACCAAACAAACATTCACTTTTAATGAGTTTTTTGAGTGTTTTAAATGAGTGTATACAGGTTTATGTAACATGGAGTCTTTTTCAGGGTTTGTCTTATTTTTCTACCAGTTTGTGGATCTGATTACAGGTCAGAAATTTCAAAGAGGCCAAGATTCAACATCATGCCTTAAAGCTGCACTCATCCATATTTTATACAGTTATTTCAGTGGAAAGATTACTTGTATAAGGTGTTGCTCATGGCAATGAATCTACAGGTAAATGCAGTTTCTCTTCACTCAGTGGAGCAACTCTAAGCTCTTTGTTTTGGTTTCATGGTCACTATGATCACTGCTCTCATCAGCATCAGTTTCACTTTATCAGCCACAGCAGACACCTGTCAAAAAGATGTGACATGAAATGTATGTTCACATTTTATGTAATTTTGTTTGTTTCATTTTGAAAAAAATATTGCTGTTAAAGAACAATGTATTGATATGAGCCAAAATAGTCATTTATTGTCACTTGATTGGTATGAATCAAAGCTTTGTGTATAAAACAGCTTTTTAGTGTTAGCGCTTTGCTTCCCCCCCGTTGGACTCTCTTTACGCCCAGACTTGTTTATTTCTTAATTCTGCTGAGTGGAGCTGCACTGGACAGAAGCAATGGTCACCTGTCCCATTCTTTCTCCTGTTTTTACAGGAACCATGTCTGTGTACGGGTTTTCAGTCTAAGACGTGTTACACTGGCCACAAAATTAATATAACAGGCGGATAGATGTTTCTCTTATGAGTTGTTGCAGACAAAACCAGAGATTGTACATGCATTTGTGGACAAACACACAACTTGAAATAGACGATAATGTTACTCTTTAACTGCACATGGGCCCAGAGCAGGTTCAAGAAAAGACAAGCAAATTTTGTGTTAGCACTATAGGTGCGATGTAGTCGTTATTTGCTCACATCAGTTTTACTGACAGTTTTCCACAATTGTTAAAACACATTCCTTTCGACCCTCCCTGCTTTTCTCAAAACTGTAAACACATAGTTAAATACTTTCATCAAATCTCTGACTCTCTGCAAAATCAAACACAAACTCCACTGAGCTTCATGGAAAACACAATGTTCAGATTTTTATGTTGCTGTAGTGTGTTTTTACTTTATAGTATTTTCCACAAGATATTTCCAACTCAGTGACAGTTACAGCGTGACCTCCTGTAAATATTGTAAGCAACAGAGTGTTGAATAGGTAGGTGTCATTGCTTAGGCACAACAGCTAAAAATTGTTCACATGTTTTATTGATGATGTGATGAAACCGATATAAATCAGGTCAAAGGTCAACCGTTTTGACCAGATCACCGGTTGTTCAAGGTTGAAGTTTGAAAGAAACAATGGAGGAAGTGGAAGAGGAAGACCAAGAAGAGTTATGACAAAGAGTTCAAGTGAAATGAAAAGTACAAAGGTGTGATACATGGGTGGCTACATTTACAATGTAATATATATTTAGCAGTGAACTGGTTTTGACATCTGTGGCAATCACTCTTGCGTGTGCAGCAACCTGTGGACATGTCAGATAAACACAGTGGAAGAGCATTGTTGCGGTGATTGTTTCAACAACACAGATAAGCTAAGCTGAGTTAACCATGTTTATCTGAAGAGATGCCCAGAAACAACTACAAGAAGCTTGAACTCGGTGGGCGTATAAATTTGCCTTTCATTGCATAGCCTACTGTACAGAGTGGTTTGCAGTGAGTGGGCTGCACCGCCCTGCTGCATGTGCGGGGAAGCCAGCTACCATGGTAACCACCTAAATGCCCCCCCCAGTAAACCCTGACCTTCTCCACTGTGTTTGTAATGAAGGTGTAAACTGAGCTGGAAGTCTGCCCAGTCAAGGTATTTAACAGTCATCTGCACACCTGCAGATAATGTGTAACCAGGCAAGTTGTTCCATTATCTCTTTGATATTTAAGTGTCAGTAAATTGTCCATAGCCAAATCTCTGACGTACAAACACACAGAAGTGAACCTGTCTCGCCATCACGAGTTCATGTTTTAAGTAGATGTCAACAAATCCAATGAAAAGAAGAATACCTCAGTCTTCATAGACTTTTTTTTACTTAACTGCTTCATCTGTGGCACCAGGCTCCTAGATCTATACATTTTCTCTGAATCCTGAAACCTCACAAAGACATGCTTCTTGTTATACAGCTGGCTATCGTAGTTCTTAATGAACCTTTTTTAAACATGATGAAATATTACACGGATCATTTCCAGTGGTCAATTAGTCCACATTTGTTGCTTGATTCAAGTGAGTAGGGTGAGGGTTAGGTTGGGGCAGCAGGACGGTGTTCAAGGACACTGAAGGAACATCTGAGCAACTTTTGGGTTTGTGGCTAATGTGTTCTTAATGGTGCTGGTACTGCACTGGAGCTTGCTGGCTTTCAGAGAGGACATATCCCGCAGTCCTGTTTAGTCAAATTAGAAACTTTTAATTGATTGGTGAAAACAGAGGTGACACAAGACTTTGAAATAAAACAAATCAATGATAACAATTTCATTCAGTTTCAGATCCGTTTTATTTGAATAGCACCACGTGATCTCAAGGTGATAGTGTCATTACAGCTAAAAAAAAAAAATCCTGCTTAATGAGTGAGATACTCAGAAGGTTTAGGTTTAGGTATTTTTCACATTTTCTTGTGTTGCAGCAGTGTAAAGCAAAATATTTTTACCTCATCAATCTGAACTCATACCACACAGTATCAAAGTTAGAAGAGTATTTTACTTTTGTTCTTTTGCAAATTTATTATGAAGACAAAGCTGATAAATGACCAGATTTGTTAAACCATGTATTACAGTGCAGTGGAAAACAACACTGGATTGGAGAGAGTGCATATTGTCTTGATATTCACACCAATTTAAAATGTGAAAACAAACAGTGGGTTACCTGGACAACATTGCTTTAAGTCAATAAGTTGGGGGGCGTCGGGGAGGTGACAGCCTTAGGTGTATGTAAAGCTCTGGAACAACCTACCCGAGGTGATAAGGCAGAATCTGTGATTTCTTTAAAATCACCTCGTAAAACCTGCTTTTATTTTGTGTCGTCCCTTTATTATCCATTTGTCCTTGTTAACACTATATATTGTATGTCTCCTCTCTGGAACTTTACATTATTTCTGTCCTGATTTTGCTTTACCTGATCAAATAAAGTTACTATAATTATTGGACAGATTTAGAAAAAATGATAATAAGTGGTAAAAAAGTGGTTTAAATCTTTCATCAGTGATACTGCATGCATATTTACTGTCTTTGGGCTGTGGGAAACAACCAGTGTAGCCACACAGGAATGGGAAGAAGCAGGTGTTTTTTTTTGTTTTTTTGGAGAGATGGAGAGGCTGTGTGAATTAATATGGAATATGCAGTTTTTATTGACAGAAACTGCATGTAGCTGAATCTATCCCCACTGCATTTGAAGTGCAAATTCACTTTTAGTCCCAGATTATTGGTCCGGATGACCAAAAGGTTGCATGCCTCCTTGGCCAAACCACTTGGCCAAGGACAACATTAAGTCCCAAAATGCTCTCCAGAAATCTCACTTGCAGCCTTCTTTAAACAATAAACTGCCTTCTCTTCCCTCTTCTGCAACTAGACTTTGATCACACTTAGTTGGTTCTTAGCGATCAATGGTTTTTTGGATTCAAGTTATGTCAGCGTTGTCAGAGCTATTAGGGTCTGCAATATTGCCTAACCCCCTATACTCACTGAGGATTCATCGCTGTCTCTCAATCTGAACCAAAGTAGATTACTGTTTGCAGGCTTAACTGCAACAAAGAAGGCTATGTTGTCATTGTGGTATAATCCAATATCCCCTTAATTCACCTCTGGATGGCATCCTGCTTGTATGCTCTTGAATGTAGAATGACATGGCTTAATAGAGTCAGAAAAACTACTATACAGGCATGGTCAAACATAGCTGTATCCATAAGAGACCTCTCTCCACACTCAGTAGGACCTGGAACGTTCCAGCGGTTTGAAGAAACAGATTAATATACACAACACTTGGTTTACCTAGCTATTTAATTTCCTTTTCTTTTCAGTCCATTACTATTTATATTTTGTTAGTGAACATGTCTCTAGTTTTTGTCTGTGATGGACGTGGTTGTTGTTCTGCAGAATTCCTTCATGATCTTATTTTTTCTTTTCTTTATCTTTTCTGTTGATGTGCCACCTTGTTGTTATTTGTTTTATTTGTCTGTTTTTCTTTTTTGCAAATAGACAACGTTGATCACAAAAAGCGGATAATGCTTTCTCTTCTTCTTTCTCTGGGTAGGTGCATGGGCTCAACAGACCCTGTCTCCACGGGCCTCTGAAGTACTGCAGAAGAACTGGGCTACTGCTGTGTTCCCGATGCAGTGCTGGTTATGGTGACGCCGAATAAGTCCACTAGGTGGCAGCACTGCAGCGCTGGAGACATCCGACTGCCTCCAATCTGAGAGCAGAGAAAGAAGACGATCCTGATGGTCACATGAGCAGACGTTAAACGGCGGTGGAAGCGGAAGTACAACGACAACAAGAGGCCGCGATTTATTCAATTTAAAGACAGTTGTCTGTAAAATCACCCGTTAGGCAAGCAAGACAAGGCGCTTGAGTTCGCGCTGCTCGTCGCCGTTTCCCCACGAAGAGCCAACATGACGGCGTCGGTGTTCTTCGGGTGCACCTTCATCGCCTTCGGCCCGGCCATCGCTCTGTTCCTGTTTACCATCGCCCGGGAGCCGCTGAGGGTCATTTTCCTCATAGCAGGGTGAGAGTTTTGATTAATGCCCATCGAAACAGAATGAGAGAGAGCCAATGTTTTAAACATCAGGGTGATATCGACACTGCTTTCATGTTTAATTCGAACAAACAGATATTTATCAGAGCTAGCTTGCTAGCTAACAGCACTCAACATTAGCTTGCTAACTAACCACCTATAGTTCCATTCTCTGATTCCGTACTTTACTTTTCTTAAGTGTGTAAGGTGAAACATGTGCAGGCTCACACACACAGACCAACCCGACACACAGCTCACGTTTGGGACCAGGCGTTATCACACTAAGAGAAACTTTTACACTGACCAACTTGAAACATGGCAAATTAGCAGAAATGGCATTTAAGATCCTTTGTGCATTGTCTGCAACAAACCTAGAGGGGAAAGATTTAAGTACAATATATTTGTCTCAACTTAAAAAGACCCAGTTGAATTGAACTGAATAAATTTCCCTTTTGTTGAAAATGGATGAGCAAAGTCCTCTACAGGTGTGCAGTGACAACTTTGAGCCCACATTTTAACTGATGACAGCATTAAAGTCCAAAAAAAGTTTTCTTTCGATGATAATAAATTGAAACAGATTGTTGCTCTGGTACAGCTAAACTAATCTTGTGTACAGTGAAGGCAGTGACTAATAAAATTTGATTTTAGTTTTTCAATTTAGTTTCATCATTCATCAGTTGCTTGTTGGCAAAACATGACACATTGGTATTTTTGAAGACTAAATCAGGGGCAAGTCCCAGTCATCTACAGCTTAACATGATGACATAAATATCCTTTGTCTGATCATCAATCCAAAACCCAAAGATAATCACTTCCTGTCATATAAGGTAAAGATTTGATAGTTGTTACCAAGTCAATTAATAAAGCAATAATGTATGTAAAATAAAATAAAAAAAGAGAGAAACCATGTATACAGGAACAATATTAATCAGAAATGCAGTGTGATGTGTTGCTCATGCCTGTTAAAACTAAAATAAATAGGTAGGTAATTGGGCCACATCTGGAAAAATACATGGGACTGAAAGAACTGGAAACACACAAAACACTGAAGAATCAAAAAACAAATGAACTCCAGACCTGTCTGTTGCTAGGCTTTTATATCATTACTAAATGTGTTTCTTTTGTCCTCATCAGAGCATTTTTCTGGCTGGTGTCTCTGCTGCTGTCCTCTCTGGTGTGGTTCATCTCTGTCCAGATCAGTAACAAGGACAGCGAGGCGCAGCAGAAAGGTCTACTCGTCTTCGGCGTGGTTCTGTCTGTCCTCCTGCAGGAAGCCTTCCGCTTTGCCTACTACAAACTGTTGAAGTAAGTCACTGCCATGACTCTGTGTAGATATGATTCAGATATGCTGCAGGGGTCTGTGTTAAATCTGGAATTAGGCTTTCATTTAGTGAAAATATGACAGTCCTTTAAGTTGGGGCAGCGACTGAACTTTGAACTTAAAGCACCTCATGAACCATATGCATGCCATGTGCCATATGAAGTGAGAAAAGTGACACTGGTTGTCATGCAATTTCTAAATCAAAGACAGCACTGGTCTGGGTTGATTAATGGCAGAGAGCATAGTGCGTACAACCATTTGAATGAACCCCCAGATGGATCACAACTTCCAGTTTGGACTTTCACAATAAAATAAAGGAGGATACAGAGATTTATGGGTTCCATCTGCACAATTTATCACAATATCACACGAGCTCAACTAGTTGGAAGACTCGTGATTTGGATGATGGATTATAGTGGATTACTATATGAAAAGGCTGTCCTTTTGATGTTTTGACCAGAAAAGCCCACTCGTGGCCTGACCACTAGTTCCCAGCATGTTTACCTTCTCTGGTGTCAAGCTGTCCCAGTTTGTCACAGTTTCCCACCTCTATGTCCTTTTCTGTTCATGGCTCATTGTTCAGCTCAGATCATCTTCCACTTGCTGACATAGATTTTTTTATTATTCCTGTTCTTGTTTACAGCATCACAGTGAAACTAGGAACTGAGGTGCTGATGTGTGTGTTTGTGTGTGTGTTTTCCTGCAGGAAAGCCAATGAAGGCCTCCTCGCCCTCAGTCAGGAGGAAACCATGCCCATCTCCATACGGCAGCTGGCCTACGGTACACTTCCTCTGCACCACACACACATACATATACAGTCTAGGATCCACATCACAACCTGGTGAATATTGTTAGTGACAGGTAAAACAATTTAATAGTGATATAACAACTGGTAAAATAAATTAAGCAAGCTTAAGCAAGCATCTATTATTCCTATTATTAACCCCACCCCCTGGATGTGTATTTCTGTATTTTATGGGGATATTAAGTCTCTAACATGAAGTGAGTTCATGGAGAGTTCAGTGAAATGTACCTGCTTCCTCTGTGTTGTCTAATCTCAGTGTCCGGCCTCGGCTTTGGCTTCATGAGCGGAGCGTTCTCGGTGGTGAACATCCTGGCCGACTCTGTGGGGCCAGGAACTGTCGGCATCCACGGAGACTCTCAGCACTACTTCCTGTCCTCAGGTGCTCAAAAGTTTACTGGATAACTGTCCGGACATAAATGTGTTTACTTTGTCATCTCTATCTCCATTTTGCTTTGACCCTGTAAAAGGCCCTAACTGAATTAGTTGAGGCAGGTTAAGGAGAAGTAGTGTCAGTGGAACAGATTGTATGGATTATATAACAGTCTTCCTGTTTCAGCCTTCATGACGATGGCCATCATCCTGCTCCACATGTTCTGGGGAGTGGTCTTCTTTGATGCCTGTGAGAAGCAGCGCTGGTGGGCGGTGGCTGCTGTCATTGTTAGTCACCTGGTGGTGTCCTGTCTGGTGAGTGTGGCTGGTGGTCAGGGTTGGAGTCCACGTGAAGACAGTTAGATGTTTTATGATGATATGGACTATTGAGATACCTTTTCAAAACAATGAAACAACAGTACACAGTACAATATTGTAATTAAATCACTGTAATTTAATGTACTATTAAATTAGATTAAAAACACTTGGAACTTTATAGAAATGCTTAAAAAATTATGCAAGTATAATATGCTAAAATCCTGCAACTGTGGGTTGATGTATATTTATGTTTTGTGCTGACCTCCATTCCCTCTTTTCCCCTGCAGACCTTCCAGAACCCCCAGTATGTCGCCAGCCTGGTCCCCACCTACGTCATCCTGTTCCTGATGGGCGTCTGGGCGTTTTACTCGGCCGGTGGCTCCCTCAGGAACCTCAAACTCTGCCTCACCTGCAAAGACAAGGACTTCCTGCTCGCCAACCACCGGCCCAGATAACGCAGCACGCGGGGCAGCGAGCGTGCAGGACTCTATCCCAAAGATCCCCGGGTTCACACACATGCACACACACCTACACACACTAGATAGAAGGAATGAGGAGTGTTAAACCTGTGTTAATCTGAAAATGACCTGCAAACTGAAAATGATAGTAAAAGCGGTGCGAGTTTGTGAAAGGAAAATAACGAAGCCCAGTGGCTCAGTTTGTTTGTAAGTAATGAGAAGGTTTTGTTCAGCAATCCAAAATATCTATATTTGGCTAATAGTGTCCCTTGTTTGTTGCCTGGTGCTCTAAAAGAAACGGATGAACAAATCTACAAAAGATGATGTAAGCTTCACAGAGACCACGCTCTTTACATCCTTCACTTATTTCAGTGTTTCCTGAGGATGGATTTATCAGTTTGGAACAAAACAAACTCTTTGTGTATATATATTGATGCATTTTGAATTCCCTGATGTGTAGATAGTTAGAAATTTTAACCTTTTTTCAAGTTGTGATACATCATCTGTAGTGTGTGAGAAATTGCCTTTGACTCTAAATGAGCGCAGATTGACCCAGGAGCTGAGAGTGGACGTGGCTGGTTATTTATTTATTTTAACCTCGATTATCCTCCGATCAACACTCAGTTATTCCTCTGAGAGATAAATTACACCATCACGACTCGTGGTGAATGATTTTACTTTGAAATCAAACAGCGCAGCTACTAATTTGAACAGGTTTTTCTCCTGTTGTCTTGAATCTGAGCAGTGAAGGTAAATATGAACCACAAACTCCGATCAGTTCCAATTTGTATACTGAGCGTACGAAAACTCCAAGCAGTAACCACATTGTATCTTAACCTCAAAATAGCGCACCATCATGTACCATGTTCTTTTTCTCCTGCGTGCACACACACACACCGCACTGTAAACTCATTAATGAGAACAGGATCAGGCTCAGTGATTTTTGAATGTTCGATTTCTTTGTTGCCTTTTTTTTAATGTTTAGTTGTTTGTGTGCGAGCGCAGGAGCTGACGTGATCAGTGTCCAATACTTTAGTAATTCCACACTATGAATGTTTTCCTTTGCACCTGGTTTTTGTTTTGCTGTTGGACTTCATGTACAGTTTGTAAAGACCACAGTCCGCTGTGGTTCATGATGGGATGGGGGGGAACTGTTAGCAACGAGTTAAAGATGTAAATTTAACCTTTCTGTGTTCAGTGTCTCTCTTTTTCTGTTTGGCAGTTTCACACAGGTACAACAGAGAAGAACATTCACTCAGTTCAGTTTATTAGGAACACCAAGCTGAAGCTGTCATATAACGGTATATCTGTTTTTTTTATCTTGCCCTTACTGATGCATATGGGGAGGACATATTAATAAAAACATGTTTCCTGCTAGATGATTTTTTTTTTAAAGGTTGTGTCTGAATTAACTCACTGTCACTAGCTTGAGTGTAGAGTAAGAAATAGGGAACTCATTGGGTCATTCTCTGCACTGGTTTTCAGTCTTTGAGTGCAAGCGCAATGCATGATGGTATATTGCTTGGTTACTGATCATCCGATAGTAGGAATCTACGATATACAGTCATTTAATGCTCCATGTTAACACAGCACTACAAAATGGCAAACTCATTGACACTGTGCAAGTTAGAGTTATTATACATTTTGGTTTTTTTAGACATTTTAAGGTGGAAAAGTGACATAACTTCAAGATAGATCTGACAGCTTAGCTCTGTTACTGCTGCAACATATAACTTAATACAC
>OMNW01018435.1:2672-19342 GCA_900303245.1 Selene dorsalis | reverse complement strand
TGTCAATATGAAGGGTTGTACTTGCTCAGCAACAAAAATGTCATGAGTAAACCAAGTACTGGGAGACATGAGGCATTTCTGTGAGGTTTGTTTCCTACAGTATTAAGTATTCATTGCATCAATGATTTTGACAGCGCCCTTCCTTACCACCACCTAATGTTTTAGCATACTAGTGTTATTTATTCATTTTCATTTTTTTTTGTCTTGTCTGTGCAAAAGTATTGAACTTAGTTTTACAATATACAACAACTTGACTATTTTTTCTCCTTTGGTGCCTGTACCATTAGCTGAAACAGTACACATCGCCATATTGTTGTGGCTAATTGCTAGCAGTTTCACTGAAAAAAAACAACAAAAAAACAAAAAATATGGCGCTTTACTGTTATGTCCATATATGTGGAAATGCTTTGATAGTGAGCCAAGTCTGCGCATTGTTTTCTGTCCAAAATCAAACATTGGCAGCAGTTAGAAACCTACTGGTGAGTGTGGTTGTAGCCTATAGAGAGAGAATATGTCACTCTCATATCCCACCCACTGTACCTTGGCTTGATTTCTCTCTTGTTCAGTGCAACAAGTCCTCCAATCTGAATGAACATTTGTCTCACATTATTTGTCTCTAGGCACACCCCCTAAAATAGCACCCCCTACAGCGGTAGGCACACAGGATATAACTGCTTTAATATACACTTGGTTATGCATGGAACAGTTGTGCTTTGTATCTAGGCTTCATGGATGACGGGCGCATATTTTACGTGTAAATCGAGCTCGGTGGGAGCCGGCTGCCAGACTGCGTAATGCTTGACTTACCGGCTGCTTCATCCAACCGCTCACCGCCTGAAGCCTTAACCAATCGACTGTTCAGGGGTTTTGTCCACCCGGTCGCTTTGGACCGGGTGGACCGATGACCCAGTTCACCGTTTGGTCAGTTCTTATTTATTTGACAAGGCAATAACTTGTCAAAACGGTTCACTTGGGAGGGCGAGGGTGTTTCCTGTCCTTTTCAAATTACTCCCTTTTAATGAGAGTTAGGAGATCTCCCTTGCACGAGGCCGCTTTGGCTTTATCCCATAGATCTATCTGTGCTTTTTCCCCACACTGCCCTGCACTCTCTCCAGACACGTCAACTAGGCAACCAGCCAAAACATTACACAGTGGCAGCACAATTCATTCAGATTTCAAAAAAAGTGCTCACAACAGCACAAAATAACTTTGTTTAGTTGAAGAAAAGATTGTTGGGATTATTAAACTTAAAAGGCTTTCATTATGACAACAGTGATCACCAAGCAATAAGGACTGGGAAAAAATAAATAAAAAATAAAACATAGATGGCACAATGGGCTCTAGTTTCGCAGACAAGGCGCAAGCGAATCACAACTCGCGCGCCAACGGGGTGTGTGTGTCCACGCACATTTTGAAAGTTTGGCAAGTTGGGCACCCTGGCACATGTAACCTATCCTCTTTCCCACCTCCGTCCCTCCTACAGGCACAAGTGGGAAAGATGGGGGAGAGAAGGCGTGGAGTGGGATTAACACAGCTCAGATCTTCACCATGAGCTCCTCTCCTCGCCCCTAAATCCACTGCGGTGAGGCATACTGCAAGTTTCGTCATGAACGAAGGAGACAGCAGCAGCATCAGACGGCCAAACTTCTCCCAAGAGGAAACTGATGTTTTGGTCCGGGAGGTCCAAGCTCCCAGTGGCTGTATTTAAACCCCGTGTAACAAAGATGACTAGTGTGCACAGATCACAATATAAACAAATACCATGCGTAACAGGGATGAAATCAGAAGCACCTGTGGGTAAAGGAAGCATCGCCAAGCTCTGTGGCCTGGCTCTTATGAGCATCTCTCTCTTTTTCTCTTCTCTTTTGAATTTTCTGAGATGAGATGCTGAATATATACTCACTATCTGATGCCGAGGCTGTTTGTGGTTGGCTGAGAGAGATGTGAACTCGTTAGTTTGCATCACAGTTTCAGCTGTGTTAATTCAGTCAGGTTGAGTTTCCATTACGCGTGCCAACCGCCTTTGATCTGACATCAGATGTGACGGGACAATCGATATAGATATAAATTTATGTGCTGATTCAGATAGTTGCATTGAATAGTGGTTGTTGTGATTATTTATCACATTGATAATGCTGCCTGACATTCAGGAAAGCTGTCTGTGAGATTTTGGTGACCTGTGCGCACTTTGTGCCGGTCAGCCAAACTGCCACTGGAGCAGCTGCACTGAAAGTAGACCAGGTCAGAGCTGGCAAGCTTTTCGGCGCAGCCTTTTGGCACGAAACTGTCACTGCGCCAAGCTGAATCTGTCGACACCTCCTCCTGCTGCGCCGCCACACACATCTCGGCTCACCTCAGTCTGCCAAACTACCAAACTGACCGCAAACCGTGTTGCGCTGCACGAAACTAGCACTGCGCTGGGTTCCCCACCTTGCGCCACTTTGCGCCACACCGGGAAACTAGAGCCCGATGGTTTCAAACAGGATACAAACAGCAGTATCTGTCAAAATCTGTTTTTTGTCAACCAATCCATCCACCCGAACCCCTGTTCCTACATCGACTTTCTACAACCTACTACACACTTTATATCCTCCTTTTCTCCTGTCATAATTACAACAGCCATTAGAGGTCATGTGGCAATAAAACTTAACTGTGGTTTGTAATAAGCTGCTTGTACAGATGATCTAACAGTCTCGCTGGGTGATAGAACATCAGCTGTAGCTTTCACAACTGCGATAAGATTGATGCATAACAATATCCAGACCTTTACAACTGACGGCCGCTGCATTATGAATATGATATTAAAACCACATTTCCTGTTTGGCCAGGGCAGAGCAGAGGAAATATGTCATGGTTCATGTGTTTGCTATTTGGTTCTGTTCAAGTGCAGCTACGAGGATTGAGGATTAGATGTTGCTGCTGGCTGGAAAAGATAAACCCAAAAGGATGGGCAGGAAAAATGCAAGTGATTCAAAAACAACATGTTCACTTGGCCACAGAACATTAAAATATTGATATATTATCCACACTGTTTCAATTACGGGCTGGTAAAATAAAACACTTCAGCTCTACTCTAAAACATTTCCTGGTCAGTGGTAGCAGGAAGTATTAGTTGTAATGTTGAATGTCCATGTCACCTTACATGTGATTAGCCCTAGGCTACATCTTTTATCTTCTTTTCTTATTCTATGTCTTATACTACCAGTAGGTTTGAAAAAGTATAAAACACTAATCTGTTCAGTAGGCTGTGGCTCAAAGAATACAACACCCTCTGATGTTGGAACCAGCTGGGATTGATCCATGACTCATCTGCATGTGGCAACAAAAACAAGGATTTGTAAGACAAATAAAGATTGTGACACTCACTGGAAATTCGGTTTGAATGATCTACTGCTCAAACTTCTACAATATGTCAAAGTTTCATTCAATAGTCCCCATCCATGTGTCGTATCCAACATATGGTAGTATGTTGGATTTTCACACTATCGCCACAAGAATCTGATCAGGATTGGATCAGAATCAGTAAAAGGAGGTAGTATTTTATAGAAGTAGTAGAGTGTAGTATTTGCATGGAATTAAGATGTTGGACACATGCTTAGGAGCCCACAGGCCCAGCTGGACGATGAGTGAACCTCTCAGCTCTGTCTGACTGTATTATGAGTCACAAAGGCTTGACTCACTGTCTTAAGAAGGGAGCTGCATTAACAGGGAGGTGTGTGTATAATAAAGTGCCCACTAAGTGCATTGTCAAAGAGGAAACATGGTGGAAAGGAGAATGGAAATCCCATTGATGTGTCAAAACTTCAGTTTATCAAGATTTCCCAGTAATGTGAATTGTTCATCCGTTTGATCTTTCTCCCATTGAAACGCCTGACAGTTTCCTTCATTGAGACTGGCAGAGGCATTGTCCATAGATTGTGATGTGTGATGACATATTGTATCGGAGGCTGGCGTTTGAAGCAAAGCGCCCGAATCGTTGTCATTCACTGACAAACACACAGCGCAACGATGATACTGATTAATGATTCCCGGAACGTTTATGGAAATGATCTCCTGAAAACTGGGAGTTGCTTCTGACTTAAATTTAAACCCACAACTGATAGCCAAATGGTTAGCTGTAATATCATTCAGCTAATTTCATCTCACTTTCAAAGTGCATTCGCTGTCACTCTCCACATATCACCACGAGCATGAGGATTTCACAAAGAAGCCTGTGAAACATTAACACTCCAAACGACTGTGGCCTGGTTATAAATTTCAATGAGCGCTCCAGAAAAAGAAGTGATAATACTAGTATTATTACATTATATATCACATTAATGTTTCTAATAATAACAATCCTCTTTCTATGGTTGAGGGGTCTCACTTCAAAAAGACTGCATTCCTTACTATTCCTAGTTGGTGGAATCTGATCGCTATGCAGAGATCAATTTATATTAAGAGATCAAATTTATCATAGAGATAACTGGAATGATTGCTGCTACCTATGTAGTAGATCACAACTTTAACTTCTGAAGATGTTCCTGTATCTCAGAATAAAAGAAGCCTACTGTTAAATCCCCAGTTACATCATCTTACACATGCTATTGAGTTAGTCCACTTTACAAAAGACATCATAACAGTCATAAAAGCAACATGATTTCTGCACAAAGGTGTTGAAACATTTGATATAACTGTAGAAGTACAGTATACAGTATTATACCAGCTGGACCAATTCTTTAGCATTACAACAATTTCAGATTTAGCAACACTCTCTTTTTCACAGCTCCTAAGTATATTTTGAGTGTTGAAAGATGCTGTCGAGTGACTGTGAACACATCTTTTCCTTTTGTTAATGAGGTGTTTTTTTCTTTATGTGGTGTATTTTTCCTTTTATTCATCTGCTCTCAAAACTAAAAAAAGGTGGTGCAGGTCGTAAGGATGCCCACCCAGGCTCAAGTGTTCACTCCTCCCTGCGTAATAGTAATAAAAGAAAAAGGACAGACAGTAAAATAGGCTTTGATATTTTAAGACAAGCGACGTGATACTGCTTAATTACATAAACACTCAATGGACACACAACACAAGAACTACTTTGACCACTCCTGCTGCTGATGAAATATTAACAGTCAACATACTCAATATTCAGGAAGAGACAGTGCTTCTTCCACCATCTCCAGTGAGACCAAAGCCAAGTTCATGAATATATTCTCAGGTAATCCATATGAATGGGAAAGCCAAGCAAGACACACACTCGCTGACTTTGGTTGCAGAAAATCCTCTTCTACACAAACTCTCATTTACATATTGCCGTCTGAGGGAGGTAAGTAGTCTTTTACGTGGTAAAAATGGAAAATTAAATACTGGGTCAGGGCATCATTTTCCTACCATGTTCACAAATGGTAACATCTCTCTATAGCATCCTTTTTTCATAAATATCTTCCCCCATCTGACAACTTGTTACTGTAACTGTCAGCTCTTGAAAAGGAACACAGACAATCCTTCTTGCAAAGCCAGTGGCACAGTCTTGGTAAAACATTGATTAAGCACAGAGACCAGGCTCGCAGTCATATCCCCATTTGCTCCACGCATATCTTCCTCAAGTATGTTGATGTCAGTTTTTCTGGCAGCGCAGTCAGTTAAAAGTGTGCCATTGATGTAATTCAAAAGCCACAGAGTACAGAGCTGTCTCTCTTCCCCCAGCCTGCCTCACCCAATTGGGGTCCATCACCATCACCAAAACAAACTTCTCCTCACTGCCAGGGTAATTTTTCCTTCTCCTCCACCACCACTGAGCACCAGTCATATTAATATCTTTGTAGAAGGCAAATGTGTGCTCTGGGAGGCAGGTCCCATGTGCTTTTTTTTTCCCCCAAACCTCTTGCTGTTTCTCTGGCCACAGCCAAGTACATTAACATATGTTCTCACAGTGCACAGTGCTACTCTGCATTGGTAAATGCCTTATTACAGCAGGACCCGCGCTCTTCCACTGAATATCCATAAGTAGTAAAGCACAGCCATATCTGCCCACTCATAACAGTAGGGATGTGTCTCACATGACAGGGGGCTCCTTAACATTTAGTCAGAGGCCCTCTTTTTGAAATTGATATTCCTCCCACTCACAGTAATGGCGGGTGGTAATAATGACAAATAAAGGCAATATTGTTACTGCATGGTACACACTGAGCGTAATAAGGTCATCTGGTGGTTATGTTTTTTTTTTTGTTTTTTTTTATTTCACCACATGCATTTATGCCTTTTTAGCATGCAGAGTCAATTTCTCTCAGTATGACTTACATCTCCAAAGACGACACCAGTGTGAAATATGCAAAGGCAGAGGGTGAGAAAAATATCCTGAGCAAGGCAGCATGTTCTTGCCTAGGGATCTTACACACTAGTAATAATTTCCAAACTCCAATTTCCTTTTATTAATCCCTTTTCTTAAATATTTTTTTTTCCTGCTTTTGTTTTTGTTATTCCTTTCTGTCTGAAGTCATATAAGGCAGTTTGAGAGATCTTGAAATCTGTATCACAAAAGTGTGTCCTTTTACAACTGGAGCGAAATTGGGAGATGACACTTACTACTGTCTAAACAGTCTTTCAACAACGATGCACAAAGTACAGTGCGCTGAATAAAGCAAACTAGCAGGAGGGAAACTAATGAGGCACATTGAGACACCTCGTATAGTATTGCAGGATAGTTTTGACAAGTTATCAAATGTTTGCCGTTAATTTAACTGATAAATACATATAGGTAGGCTTAATTCCCTTAATGACAGCCACACAAAACAAAGTTGCGATTGAATTTGAGAAAACACTGACCTTTTAAATAGGAATAAGACATTTAGCTTGATTAGCACCTGCGCTTAAATTGTTTCTTGATGGCTATATATCATGAAGCTGGAGAACAGACGACATATCCACGAGGGTGTCTGCAAATGCAGTTTACTGGTAATTATGTTATTATGTTGATGCTACTAAAATACATCGTTGGTAAGAATGTATAGATATCACCTGGTCACTGACTTTGTTTGAGTTTGTAAGCTTGCGGTCATCTGCTTTTCTTTTGCTTTTTTTAAAATGTATTTTTCATTTCTAATTTGGGCGATCTTTATTCTGTCTGCCAGAGACACAGTTGTGCTGTGTTGATCTGAAGACAGACTCTAAAAGAATGTGTATCAAACACCACAGAGAACTTGTCTTACTGTTGCACAAAGAACCGAGGGCTGGTATCCATGTCATCCCTCTGCACTGCACTGATTTATAATGGTTGGGAGGAAAAAAAATAAGAGGCCAGGATACATCACTGAAAGATGAAGGCATTGAATAATACTTTGCTCATGAATAAAATCATTAAAAGAACCTCTTTTATAACTTATGCCATAACAATGAATCTTGAACATTTTATGATTAATGCTTTATCTATAAATTAAAGGTTTTGGATTTCAAAGGTTTTATATTTATATATTTATTTATGTTTTCTGTTATTCATTATTTCATTCTGCTTCTGACAGGCCAGATCACCTGAGGACACAAGTTCTGTTTGCTTTATCTTCTATTTCTTAGACAATCTCTTTTGGGCTGCACCGTTGTGCAAACTAATGACGCCTCAAAGGCTTTGTTTAAGTCATCAAACATGGAAATCTAACTACACACTTTTCTTCTAATGGCAAACAATTACATGACAACAACTTTGGCAGGAAAATCAATGACATGAATGAAAAAGAATTTAGGTTGCCTTGTTTATGTTTCAGCATGGGGAATTTCATGCCTGTCCAGGTATAAGCAATGGTTGACTGGTCATGCATAATTATGGAAAAAATAAAATAGGAATAACCTCTGTAACACTGGTATACTGATGTAATCTAACCCACATTTATTATGGAGCTATGGCTGAAAACATGAATGACTCTAATTAGCTATGTTGCTGTAGAATAATTGTCAAACCATCACATCATTCTGCTGTGTCCTGGCGCATAAATCCATACGCCAACCTTAAAATGTTGTTTTTAAATTCAAAGTCATTTAGGTTAAATTAGACATCTCAACATCCTCTGTCAATGAGTAATTGTCTTTTTTGACATCACGGATCAATACTGCGTTTATCATTGCTTATGCAATAGTCCCATCTATTACCTCACAAGCACAAATACAATACAGTCATATGATACTCATTATTTCCAGTATTTCCCAACCTGAGGCACTGCTGAACTTTAAAGAAGAGGCAGGTGGATGGATCCCAATGAGTCATCCTGCACTCGAAAAGCACAGTTTCCAAAATACACAAAATTCAGGAGTCATGTAAGACAGTTTTATACTGTATATATAATGTAGCAAACTGCAGACTAGCCTTCAGGGCATTTACAGTCTGTACACCATGTCTCGCCCTCTATCCTGCACATATACATACACAGTGTAGACTTGGCATGATATATTGACAAGATACTGGATGATTTATGTAGCATAATATTAATCTCATCCATAATTCATCATTAAGGGACATTGCTTTATTCACTTTAAACTCCTTTTTACTCTCTTTGGCCGTAGTGGGCTACCCATAATAATCTCACATTCAGACATTAAATATCTGATTATGTTGCTTGTCCATTGTTTTTTTAATGCACTTCAGTACGTGTATGTGAATCATCTGTCTTTTGGTGGTTTAAACTGTTCATTTCACATAACTTAGCCCAGACAAGCATTATTTATAAGGTCAATAGCTCAGTGGGCACCTACTTGCCACAACATTATTATATTTTCTCTGTAGCTTTTACTGTCTTTCAATACAATTTAACCACATTTAGCTGAAAATGATGCTTTCAATCACCAAGTAGTGGGATTTTGTCAGGACCTCTAAAGTGCTGCTTCATATGGTATGTTTTTTGGTAAACTGATAAAGATTTGTTTGTACATGTACTGAACATCTGCAGCACTCACAAGGAACACATTAAGATGAAAAGATTTTAAAGTACTTTGTGATGTTCTGTTACAAGTTCATTTTTGACCCCAAGCAGTGCACTCCTGCTTTGATGTTCCTTCCTCTGGCTGTGAGCTTACAGTATAACTAACCAGGAAAAGGCCAAAGCTGTATCATGCCATCACTCTTTTGATGGAAATCATCTGTCAGCATCTATTAGGGGATCAAGACAACACTAAAAAGCCAGACAGAGAAACTACTTTGCAAAAACTACCTGTGCACTATGCACATCGTATGAAGTTTCAAAACACATAACATCTACAAAAGAAGTCAAGTGTAATTTCAGCCAATATAGCTACATACGGTGTAAATAATGCAACCAATCTTGTTTTGGGTGATAGGTGACAAGGTCTGGCTCATGTTAACAACAAATCAATAATGATGTACAGTTGAATCTTGCTGCAGAGTTGTGTATGTTTTAGTCAGAGCAGCAACACCTTAGCAAAAAAGCAAACATACATGAGAGACCTTGACACATTGACCTAAGACAGTAACTGAATGGTAAGTTTATTCACTTAAGTGTGGGTGGTTGACACAGCATCAGTTAATGTGAGAAATGTCACTGTGCAAATGACTGAACTGTCTGTTCTATGCATAAAAAATGCAATCTACAAACCTAATGAATTGCATTACAAAGCCTATATGTCATGGATGTATTAGTGTATATAGTCAGTAAGAGAGATGGAAGAGTTACTTACTAAGCAGTACTGAAATGTAAGCTACAAATCTTTTTTCCTGTCATTTAGATGAAATTGCTTGGAATTTTTATGCTAAAAAGTCACAACCACACGGACAGACTTTACTTCTTATATTCCTTCCACTACTCAGCACTACATCAGCGGAGGCAAATTGCTTTTCTCCCAAGCCCGTTTAATGAATGAACCAATCATGCATTAATGGTACAATCTATAGAGGAATAGTCCATGTTTGGAAACTTTCCCCATTTGAGACACAGTTTGCAACGACTTGGGAATGCATGTTGACATTGTGAAAAAGAAGTGAGCAGCAGGGAAGAGGAGTTATTGATGACATTTCTGCCAGTTAATGGTATAGCTTCCTACATGTGCTGTGTTGTTATTACTTCCTGCAGCATTTAACTGTTCCATGGAGTGCTGGATTTTTATATCGAAAAAAGCTTTTCAGTGTAGATTCATTCATTCAGATAAATATGACCTAAATGTGCAGTTAATTGTGCCCTTTGTATGTCTTTTGTGGAACTTTAGAAGTTTAGTTTTGCATCTTTTTTCTCTCATGCTGCACAGTTGTTGACAATAACACATATAATTTCCTTATTAATGTTACATCTGCAATGCTGCTTCATTACATGTACTCCAATTTTCATCTAATATATCCTTGATTGAACTGATGATGATTTTATTATAATGAATGTCTTTTATTCACATCTCTGCAGTGGCATTTCATTAATTACAGTGTGACTGATTTAATTCACTCACCAATACTATCCTAATCACTTCTTCCTCAGGTTGTGCTGTCAACTTTGGTTGTGACATTCACTAATATTACGACATACAGTAAACTTGTGGACTTTTGTACTGCATGTCTCAGTTTCAGAACTGTTACACCCCTGGTACTAAAACAGAAGGCCACATGTGATAATGCAGCATTTTCAAAGTGTATCACAAAGCCTTTATGCAATCCATATGAACACCTCAAGTAAGACTGGTGAAAGTCACATTTTTGCCTGCCTTAAAAATAGTCCACATCATTATGGTAGACTCTGGGACTTGGTATTATCCACAGGTCGGGCTAAGATACTTATACATTAGCATTCCAGGGGACCAGGTATCTGGACTGCGGTCCTGGAGCACACAATGACTTCCTATTAATAGGTTGGGGAGTGTGAGGAAAGCCCACCCTGAGCAGAGATTTCCACATGGATATGGCCTATGGCACAGGGGTACCTGCCCCCAGCCATCTGCACTGATTTGACAAATGATTCTATATCAGAGGCCTCTGCACTGATTTGGGTGGTAATTGATTGGAAGTGAGGTCTTCAAATCCCTGATTGGTTTAGCTGGATGTAGGGGGGAGATAGGCTGTGGGAAGTGAGAGGGAAGGACAAGCCAGCATGCGAGAGAAAGAGCAAGACACACAGAAAGAGTACATTCAGGAGATCTGGTAAACTGTGCCTCATTTGCACTTTGAGAGAATTCATAGAGACTTTGAGAGAATTCATTCAATATGCAATTTCTACACACCTCTCTGTGTTTCTTTTTCGGTTTCTAATGCAGCTGTCAGTATATCCAATTTGTTAGTGTGTCCATGAAGATTGGATTTCACCATTCAAAAAGAAGAATTTGGTTAGAAATGGAATATTATTGATTCGCTCCACATGAAGGTGTGGTCTGATGCAGACATATCACGATAGCAAGCTGGTTGTGAGGGGGCATGGATTATATATTCCTTCATCAATTTCCCCTGAATTTTTCATGCCATTAACCCTTGTTGTGGAAATCTTGTGACAAGGGAGATAACATCAAACATGGAGGCTAGCAATTGTTAGTGATTCCCATGAGGATTGTCTAAACCTCATAAACCATTACAGGAAGAGCAGTGCAACACATTGATATGAATGAATGGATATGATGAATGTTTACTACATCTGAGGAATGTAATGTCTTTAATCATTTATGTCATTCATAAATCTGAAGGTTTGTCATCCAGAGGTATCTTTGAAGTTATTATACATACTCATACATGAGATTAAATATGGTGGGGAATTTTCTGCTGTAAACGTGAATCCAATCCTATTCATCATACAGCATTGCACATGTGACCTAAAAATTATTTACATTTAAAGAGCAGATGTAATGTTAGCTATGCTTCAACCAGCCCTTCAAGTTATGCAGCCACTCATGTATATAATATGGCATGCTGGACGTTCTGCAGATAAGCCAGGATGCTGCGGATCCCTGTTGATGCCACTGTGACAGTGATGCTACGTATATATAGGCCTACTGCTTTTATTACACGGCAGGCTGGCTGCACCGCATACCTTTTGCCATTTGACACAGACATGTGCTGCTTGCTAGTGACAGATGCTGCACAGTACTGGTCCCAGAGGTCACAGATGACCTTTTGAATTGTCTTTTTTTCAGTCACAAAGCATTATTTGTTTGACGATGGCCACCAATGCAACCTCGGGCACCCTGATGGAGCCGTGGGTTGTTGCTGCTTGTCTTCTGAGATCACATTTACCTCAAATAAATTGTGTGCATGTGTATGTGAGAGGGGTTGAGTGAGTGAACGTGTGCGTCGGTGCACTTGCATGTGAAAGGACGTGCATGTGGATGTACATGCCGAGGGAAGATGCCTCACCAACCACCCATAGTCTTCTTGATGCCTTTAACTAAGCTTAATTGCTGCATGACTAGCCTCTTGTTTGGATGCCAGAGGGATTTTCTTTTATTATACAGAATGAATCATCATTAAGATGTGCTTATTCAGTGGCCCTTCCTTGGCTTAAAAAATGCTGCTGCACACAGGATCTCCAAAGCACTTTATCTATGGCAATCAGTGTGTTTACATTTGTATTCCAGTGGAAACTTTGTAGGATAAAGTCTGCTTCAAGAAGCAAGGTGCCTGTCTAGCATTTTCATCACTCAACTCTTACATTGTTAGGGTGACATTTCACTGGAGAGGTTCTCATTTTATGTGGAAAATAAAGTTGTGAAATGGCATCCAGCAGTGGCACGCTTTTAGTTTACCTTGGCAATTTCAGTCCTAGCAGGAACAGGGTGCAGTGCGGGCCCCATACTGTCAGAGGTGCTTGATCCCCACCCCCATCCCTTAGCCTCTCCATCTGTCACCTAACTAGATTGCAATGTTCACACAGACACCTACATGCATGCATGCACACACATTCTAACACAATTATATTAGCCAGAATGCCATGCACTATATCTATCTCCTGTACTGAAGTATTCACAACCAGCCATTTAACAGTTGTACACAGGGCACTAGGAGGAAATAGTGCTTCACAAAGAACCTTTGTGAATTTCTGTTTACCACCTGTGCAACAAATAGTTTATGTGCAGAAACATGTATGTATATGCACATCACTGTTCACATTAAATTCCTATCCTGTTGTGCCATAATGAGATACTGTTATTCATGCTGTATATGCAGAAGAAAACCTTGTGAAAAACTGACACAATTTTCTACCGCCTGAAGCCTAGTGTCAGAAATATGATCTTACCCTCACCTCTTACCCTGACTGCCGTACTGTAATGATGCTCTGAGGTGAGCGCACTCATCAATTATTCACAGAATGCAAGATTTTCACTCTTTATCTTCTTGCCAGCTAGAGGAGACCATTTAATAAAAAAATAGATGAGAAAATAAAGGAAAAGAGAGAAAAGCTGCTTGGCGGGTGAATAAGAGAGTTCGCGGTGGACAGACAATGCTCTCCATGTGAGTTATAATTGTGGTTTAACAATGTGTGGACCTCTGGGATTTTTCAGTATGCAATATATGGCCTTTAGACTAGGATCGCTATGGAAACCGAAGGCCCCTGAACGACCTGCAATGCCCACCCACTCGGACAGCCGTTAATCATCTTCGCTCAGATCCTGGCACTGCAGAATTTGGCCAATGTGTCAAGAAGCAATTATATATACTTAGTGCTTGGGCACCCGATCTCCTCCCTCCCCTCTCTTTCCTCGCTCTCACACTCTTAATATAATCACAGAGCAGTCAGTTTAAAAGCCCTCTGTTCATTTCACTATCTGTCTGGGGGATGCACACAATGCAGACGAAGAGAAGTGTAAAAAGACAGAGGATATTCTATTCTGAGAGCCATAATCAGAATATTCTTTTCATACAAATCATATCCAGTCGTTTACTCATTTTACCAGCCTCCTGAGCTGACTGACATACCAAATTACCCCAGCTGGCCCATTGCATTCGCAGCACATACTGGGTTGGTGCGGATCATGGAGACTAATGTGAGCTGACTAGAGGGAGATTATGTTCCGCTGCTAACAGCTAAAATGTGAATAACACTATCCGCAAACCCACAGTGTTCCCCTATTACATCAGTCCTGATCAGCTGTGTAAAAATGGAAAGAGAGCGAATCACAGAGAGGGAGAGAATGAGACGCAAATGTGGCGGCGAGAAATTACAAGACAGACAGGTGTAATCTGCAGAGCCATAGGAAGAGAGGTGGTCCTGTATTAAAACTTTTGCAACATCCCATCCCGCTCTCAGACTGTAATTTCTCATCACGAGCATCCGAAATAGGAAAAGTTCAGTGAAGGACACCCGGTGTTGTTTTGCATCAACACACCTCCAAGAAAAAAAAAAAAACTTGATTTCCTTCCTTGTGATTTCCCTGTGATAGACGTGGGTAGAGGCGTATCATATTTTATTATTATTTACTGTTCTACCACCTTCCTGCAGCTTTCAATGCCACCAAAGTCACTGTAGACAGCTAGCGGTGCATTAGCCATGTAGAGTGGTGTTAGGGTTTGAACAGTTGATGACAGCCTGTCAGACAGCTTGCCTCCATTGGGCTCCCTCTTTTTATTTATTTATTTATTTTTTTAACCAGGTCCACCCTTGCAATAAGCCACTCTTCACGATACAGGCCATTCATCCAGAAAAGGACACAGGCAATTTTGACACGTTTGGTGCTAAGTGAACTGAAATTGTGTGAATTTCACTACATAGCACATTATCACATTTGCAAGAGACATGCACCAGAGCAGGAGTTGAAGGGGAAAGTTACTTCAGCGAGTGTGTGGAGACGACTTGAGACCATCACAGTGAATGTGATGACTTTTGCTGTGCATGTACATGACTAATTAGCATTGAATAAATCTGCCCTTCTCGCCTCATGTCAAATGCGTGTTGTATCATAATGAAATGCCAACAGGAAAAAAAAAACAAAACAATAATGAATTAATAAATTAATTTGCACATCCTTTGGCAAAGAGTCTTGTCAAAGACATATGGTGGGTGGAACATCAGATGTGTGCAAAGTTAAGAAGAGTCTTAGCAGAGCTAATTTACATAAGACCACAAAAAGCTTAAAATATCTGCAATTATTTCCCATAATATTGTTTGTCCCTTGCCTGAGAGCCAGCTGGAGCTTACCTTATGAGGACAAATGGGGGGCGGTGAGTTAAAAGACTTCTCCGGTGTCTGGCTCGGATTCTACAAGAAAAACACATTATCAGGGAACATGTTTTTGGTAGAGGGCATCTCCCAGCAAATCTTCAGTGACAGAAGTTGCAGCTTATTTCCCGGCTCTTGCCATTAGCATTTTTTGCTATATATTATAGAGATGGTTAAGAGACTCTCAATCAACAAGCACGTGTTTGCCGCCCACTAATCCAAGACCACAGCTTTTGTTGATAGTCATATTTTAAATCTTTATCTTGACAATATCATCTTACCCTACATCATCTGAGTGGGCACAGTGGTGTATTTTGTTTTGTTTTCCAGTTTTTTTCCTTCTTTCTATCCCTCCGCAAAGATTATAAATCCTTCTTTGTCAGAAATTTTCACTGAACATATGTTCAGACTTTTGCATACACGCCCGGATACATTTTTTGAGGTTAAATGATTATCACATTGTTAATACACCAATACATCACTCAGACACAAGAAAACACCATTAAAAAGCAGACACAAGGTAAGTCAACAAGCCAACAACAGATGGTCCCGCTGCTTGTGATTATGCAAAGATCCAAAGTATTTGCATACTCACAATGCCACCATAAAAAAAGAGAAAACAAGAAGCCATCTTGAGTTGACCTCAGTGAGAAATGAAAAAAGCAATGGGTGAGGTAAACCCAGCAGGGGACTGGGTAGGCTCTGCAAAAATCTTTAGGAATCTACCAAGGGCCTCCCTCCTGGGAAGGCCCTGTTGATTTCCAAGCAGGTGCTTTCAGTTATGTCCTCATATCCAATTATGTGCCTGTGGTATGTCTGATGCTCCCTGACACTATTAATGGCTGCCTTATGGTATCACCAGGACAGATGAGACACTCAAGTCTCCAGACTCTTAACATCTATATTTCATTGCAACACCGAAGGAGGACACCTCACTGGCCAAGGCAACTGAGAGGAAAAAAAAAAGAGTCAGGCTTTCAGTGCAGCATAAACACCACGTCATGAAATATAAATGAATAAATGGGTCTTTCTGGGACGATGGAATTAGTAGATAAAATTTTCCCTACAGATTGAGACTGCTATATAACCATGATATCTTAATTGATGTGACAAATAAACATGAGTTATTTTCTCCAGGGAAAGGAGCGTTTTTTTCCACAAAAATGCATGCATGGTGATGGTTCCAACATTTTAACCTTAATTCTAAACCACGTCTAAGAAAGTGTGACTCTATTTTATATCTAGGGATGTCACAATATCAGATTTTCAGTGTATGATTATCAAGACAAAAGAACTTAAAGGGGAACTATGTAAGTCTGGTCGCTTTTCTGCTGATGTGTATAGTTGTGTAGTCTTATCCGTCATAAACAAGAGATTATGGGTTACGAGGCGCGTTTGTGTCGTGGTGCTGCCAAGATGAGAGCTGGACACTGGGGCGGAGGCACTGATCTTGCAAGGTTGGTTTTCGGCCAAGAGACACTAGGTGGAAGGTAAAGAGCCTCCATTCTCCCTGTAACAAGTTACAAGTCTTTCATTTAATGAATTTAACCTTAATCACAATGACTCTGAAGCTGT
>OMNW01018433.1:0-27010 GCA_900303245.1 Selene dorsalis | reverse complement strand
ATGAGTGCTTTTTTTTTTTTTAGTAATATATGAATATATGTATAAATATATTGTAGATGCTTTCTTTTCTTTGAACAGCAGGGGTGTTGTACGTTGCAGCTGACCAGTGGATGAAAACAAACATGGCAGAAAAAAGTATCATCGTCATCACTGCAAAAAACGTTGACAAACAACTGGAGGCAGTCTTTCTGTGTCGTGCAATCGTCCTCGCTGTTATCTCTGCCTCTCGCTCAAACAAGGAAACACAGGAAATGACATTTCTCCTTGTGTTTTATGACGGCATAACAAATCTGCAGTGATGACTTTTGTCTCCAGAATGTGTGCAGAGACACGCAGGAGGCTCATTTAGTTTTGTTGTGTTTGATCTCATTTGTTTTTTAACTCTCGGTGTTTGGAGTTATAATTCATGGAATCAGTTGGCAGTAAGTGAACATTAGTCAATCATTTCATTTCACAACTGATCCATGACTATTGCGAAGTGCTGTCAGTAGCATGACCTGACTTAACTCATCGTGTCTGTATATTACTGTAAAATTGCAAACATACTGTATTTTCAGCTCATATGTTTGTCATATGTTTTTTTGTTTTCTATTAATGACCAGTATGTGACTGCGTCTGCTTTGGTCACGGGTAAGTAGAAGCAATCTCATCTGGACTCATGATTCAGTGTGTTTGTTAATCCTGTGACCGAAACAGATACATGCTAGACTGGGCTCAGAAGCTTCTCATAAGGTTATTTTCATATTGTTCCAAGCTTTTGTAGCTTATTGTTGCAGACAGAATAATGCTGTGAAGAATAAAGTGTCAATCCAAATAATCCCTGCGAATCTCTGCTCTCTTTCTTTGACACAAAGCCCAACATTTACCTTTTTACTCAACTATGTTTAACTGGAAGTGGAGCCCATATTTAGTGTGCTTCCCATTTTCCATTACACATTCTTTGAATACTTTTGTCTCTTGCATCCTACTGAGGCCCGAGGAAAAAAAAAACCTTTGCATCCATTTTGATGAAATGAGCTGTGTCATGAGTGAGATCAGACTCAGAGTCAAGGTTTCAGTGTTTAGGAGATAGTGGAACCACCCGACTTTTTTTTGTCACTGCTTTTACTGGTTTCCGATTTGGAAAGTGGCCGCATCAAGTAGGAAAAAACAGCCAGAGAAAGACCGGATATCAGTCAATCTTGCAAAATAAAAGCATACTTTTAATGACAGCAAATAATTTCTTACATTACTAATGTCGAAAGGAATTGGTGTTTTTTCCCTTTGAAATCATCAGTGGTCGAATATGTTTATGAAATGCTAGAGCTATCATGGTGTTACTTTTAGGCTACTTTTCAGGAGGAAATATAGCACTTTTTTTCTTTCTTTTTTTTTTTTTTTACCACAAACAATTCATTTTACAGTTACAGTTTCCAGATCTGAGGTATACTGTGTTTTGGCATGACGAGATTAACTTGATATCAACTAAACATAACTTCACTAGTAACTGCTCTGCTAAAATCTGTGCTAGCTTTAGAAATCTTTCTTTTTCAAATCAAAGTATCAGAAAGTATAAATATTTCAGGGAGGCAAAACCACCTAAACGTTGTATATAAGTAGAAACAAATGTACTATATTAATTCACTACAATATCCATTCCATATGGGAAATGTGCTTTTATTTTGAAAGTCGTCACCGGATGTTGTGTTTTCCAGCGAAAGCACTTGACGGGCATTTAGAAAAGATGGTCAGTCTGTCCGTTTGAGGGGCTGGGTTTCTCCTCTATCCAAGAAGAGGAAAAAAATCTGAGTTTCAAGCATGACGAGACAAAGACACTGACTGAATCATTGACAAATAATGGTTTAAAAACTTTAACAACTCACCATGGCTATAAGGGAGCTCAAAGTTTGCCTTTTAGGGGTAAGTTGCGGATGTTTTTGTTGAACCATTTTGGGGAAAATTCCTTTAGTCTGCTGCGAGTGTAACCAATTAACCGATAACATTTTGACGTGAACAACATATTAGGAGAAATTAACGTCTCTAACCGACTCAAATTCGCGTATGTTTCAATCTGCCGTTACTTCGCCGTGTTGTTGTTGTTCACCGTGTCTGAAAACTTGGAGATGTTAACTAAATGTTGAAGGCTAGTTGGCTGAAAAGTCAACAGCTCACCGACCGGTGGGCGCAGCAGTCGGTTTAGCTTTGTTTTTCTCATCGTCTGCGTCTAATTTCCACCTTTAAACCGACTGACCCTGGCTTTGTTGTGTGGGTTTGTTTTTTTTTAGTTTTGGCCTAAATTTTTTTTAAACGGTTGTAACAGTTTATCGTCCATTACGTCATCGTTAGACCAACCGCTACAAGTCATCCGTTAGTTTCCTGCTGCGTTAGCAAAACACAGTGCTCCTGTGTTTAGACGGTGACAGAGACGGGCAGAGACGTTTACATTGCTAACTGACACTTTTAATCAATGGAGTGACGCGGAACTGGCAACTTGTAAGAGCTTGGTTACGTTTACCAGGCCTGTGTGCAGGCCACTGACATGCTCATCTTAACAGCCACGTCCTGTCTTAACCCATGTTTTGTTGCTCATCTGTGTGTAGATTTATGCTTTAACTGGCCTATATTCACAGCCAGGATGAGAGCTGTCATTCATACTTGGATCATATGATCATGCTGAAAACAGAAAGTGAAGGTGGATGGTCCAGGGCCCCATGTTTGTATATGGTACTAACTTTAAATAGTTATAGCAACAGGACACATTTATCCAGTGATGTTAGGCTGCTCCTACTAACAAGTGATACTGTTGACATCACATGCAGTTTATTCATACAGTGGCATGTTTTTCTACAAGAACATATACATCCAGAATTTATAAAACATAGATATTGTAAGATGTTCTTCTGTTGATAGATTAGGTATAATCTATAAAAAGGAACTTTTTTTTGCATTTTGCACTGAACTGACAATGAAAATGCCCAAGACAGTGATTGCCATGTATCATGTATTGTATGTGTGGTATTTTAAGACAAACCCAATCTGATCAAAAAAAAGGCTGTAGCTGTTATTCTGTTTCTGTTCATTAACTTGTTTTGTCAGTGATTGATATAGTATGTTGTCTTGAACAAATAGATTATACCCACTATGAATACTGGGTTAGTTGCAGGATTCATGGACTAGCTGGAACCTATCTGATGAGCAAGGCATGTGACCAGATAATCAGGAGTGTTCAATGCTGAACTGTTAAAGTGTTTGTTTTAGAGGGCTATGAATGATGTGTAACCCTTTTTGTTTTCAGGACACTGGAGTTGGAAAATCCAGTATTGTCTGCCGGTTCGTTCAGGATCATTTTGACCACAACATTAGTCCCACAATAGGGTAAGAACTTAGCAGTACGAAACCATGCCATCAGGGAATAAACTATATTTGTTCGGGTTTTTGAAGTACCAAAATTAGACAATACGGTTTCATATCAAAGACGAGTGTAGGCTTGATCTCAACATTGGCAGGGACAAAACATCTCTGCCAGCCCTCCCAAACAAAGAAGACTGTTCAATACCGTCAGCCAGTTGTTTATATAAAATCTGTTTACATCACAGATCTTAACAAGGAAATTACTTGTTAATGGAAAAGACTAACAACAATTTGGAGTCTGACATCAACATTTTTGTTTTTAGTGAGCCTACTAGTGTTACAGCCGTGGTGACAGGCTGATGACCAGGCTGAGAGTTTCATCAAATAGTACTGAGTGATTTGATGCCTATAAATAAATCATTTCATTTTTCTGATTAGAAAGAAAAACAAGAAAATAACACAAATGACATGAAAATGAATAAGTGTTCACTTCTTCAGTCACATAAAATGTCGTTGATGTGTAGTCTCTGGGAACACACCTCCAAATGACCTGATGTCTCCACTTCAAAGTAATGTGAACAAGTTCACTCAGACATTAGCAGGGACATGCCCTTACCATCTATATGCAGACCTACTCTCATGATATCCATTCACGGCTGAAATCAGGATTTGCCAGTGAACTTTTGTGTCAGATTAAATCACATATAATGCCAGTAAAGTCAGGCGTACTGCTGGACCTTCCATGACTGATTATAGCCATCACATAAATCTGTCTGTCAGACTTAAACGCCACACTGAGAACCTTTAATCAACTAATCACTTTGCTTCATGGAGAGAAGGATATTAAGTCAAATCTGAGGGAAAAAAACCCTCAGTTTACTGGAGACAAAAATAGAATATGTGTTAGTTTCATTTAGACCAAAATAAATGTATATTTTTTAATAGAATTGATAAGGTCTCTAAATTATTTTGATTTTGTCTCTCTCCGTAATTGTAACAGTGACAGTAACACTGGGTAAATACAAGCTAGACTCCAGTACCTGGCCTGTAGGGAGCAGTGTTATACAAAAAGTACACATGTAGTAAAACACAAATGAGTTTACTGCACAAGCTTGAAAATTCAAAGGATGTTAAGTTACAAAATGTGAAACATACCTGGAATCAGATTTGTCAGAGGGAGACTTAAGGCTGAGATAATGGGACATAATGCAGAGACTGAAGATGATTAGAAACGTCTGGTTTAATGGTCAGTGTGTCTGTGTCCATGTGCAGTGCAGCAGGATTGAATCTCTTTGTTCTCAGTGTTACAGGGCTCCTGCTGACCTGTACAGACTTGTTTCCTGTGCCTTAAAAAAAAACATGCTTACAGAGAAAAAAGTGAAATGCACTATATCATCCACAGAGCGTCGTTCCTGACCAAGACAGTGCCGTGTGGAAATGAATTACACAAATTTCTGATCTGGGATACAGCCGGACAGGAACGGGTGAGTGTGCCCACAACAGCAACTCTTTATTTACATACTGCTGAGCTTTAAGTTTACACACATGACTCTTTGAATTCTTTAGTTTTTAAAAAATAATTTTCCATTGTATTTTGCACCAGGAAGCTAGCCGTGACACAATCGCTTAACTGTCAGGGGGTCCTCATGACATGGAGTTATTATTAGGCGTAAAACAGGATGAATCACATGGGTTCAAAGGTCATGGGACTGGTGTCTTCATAGTGATTCATTGGAAGGAGGGGGTTGGTCTGTGTGTGTGTGTGGTTGAGGCTTGCCAGACTTGCTTACTGCATGGAAAAAACCTACTGCAAGTATTTCCTGCCTGTGTGTGAAAATAATACTTTGAAACCTCTGTTACCAGCGTTAAATGTTCTCTTTATCTGTCAGGGATATTTTAAGGAATGATGTCACTGCTGTTCATTAACAAAGATGATGTTACGTTGTCAGGATGCAGAGTAAAGGAGGTGTGTAAAGGTTTTACCACTGGTAGTGCCCTCTGCTGGGCAAACTGTGTACCAGGGGCACAGTTTAAAACCGATCTTTAAATCTAGTCTGTCTTTTCTCTACTGTAGATCGTCAGCTGACATATTCACTGATGTGTCTGCATTAAACAGATAATGCCTGGTTTACTGGTGTGGTTCTGGTTTTGAAACCTTTAAACAGGGTTTTTAAAGGTTTCAAGAGCAAAAAATGAATGAATTTCACTTGATTGTTAAGGACAAAGTAAATCATTTGGTGAGAGTTTGTGAATGTTTTGTAACCTGAACTGTTTAAGAGTCAGCAATTCATGTACATTTAACCACAGTTTGTTTACAGCATCAGTATCTGATTTATTGCCACCTATGTGTTCATATATAGGGGATTTGTTTAGGCACAAAATAGTCAAAATATAGAGAACAGAGCAATGAAAATACAGGTCAATAATCCTAATCATAGAAGTAAAATTTATGATAAAATGATGGTTGAGGAACAGGAACAGTTAATTACATTTTTATGTTCATGTAGTATTTCTATGCACTGTCCGTGGGACAGGATAAAAGTCTCTGGAGTAACCTGCAGAGTGACTTTAAGATGTTCAGCGACTAATGTGTGGGTACAGGATACTCACTGAACAGTACATTATGTTAGTGTTGTGACTCAGTTTCACTCGTTAGATTAGTTCAGTTATAAAGGTTTTGAATTATCGTAGCTGGGCTGATAGTGCTGACATGACATAGAAATGAGACGTGGTGTTAAAATGTGCTCTGTTTTTTCAGTTTCACTCATTAGCTCCTATGTACTACAGAGGATCGGCTGCTGCTGTCATTGTCTATGACATAACTAAACTGGTAAGAATAACACCACAGTCATCAGCTCTCATGATCTTGATTAAACTGGGGTTTAATACGTGGTGGACATGGTCAGTGGTTTAAAGTCCAGAATGCAAAATGAATAACTAACTACTGAAGCGCTCTTGAACAATGCCCTTCACTGCTAACTGCACCAGTGGAGCCACTGATGTGTTCACCAACTTCCCGGTGTATTGGAAATATGTGTGTGTAACTGAAGAAGCCGGTTTGACACTAAGAGCTTGATGTAAAATTCAATTACTTTTCCATCAGTCCAGGATGCTTTGCTTCCATGACTACAAATGTCATTCTTTCCTGGTCGGTTAATGGAAACTTGGCTAAAAAAAAAAAAAATCTCCCATCTAATGAAATGAGTATGTGACACCACTGAAAGAAAATGTGGGGCACATTCCCACAAAGTACCTCTCCCACAGTTGACCATGGTGTGTTCTTGCTGTTCAGGACTCTTTCCAGACACTGAAGAAGTGGGTGAAGGAGCTGAAGGAGCACGGTCCAGAGGACATTGTTGTAGCCATAGCAGGAAACAAGAATGATTTAGGAGACATCAGGTGGGCTCGAGTTCTTTCCTAGGTTGGCAACACTAAAGAGCACAGCTTTTTAGAAAATTTAACACCAAATACACTCAAACAACACGACACACACTACTTGATCACCTGCTTTAAGGCAAAACGCAAACACATTTAGGTGCAGTGAATGAGGCGTTTGTGTTTTTTCATAACAAAGGTTCATTGTTGTGAACAAAACAATGAAGCCTCCTTCTTGTTATACCTGTTATGTAGCTCATGTGAAGCTCGGAACATGAATGAGACCAGAAAAAGACTACAACACGGATCAGTTGATCTTTTGGGAACAAACTCATGGTGTGTACTGTAACAGTAATCACCAGTGATTTATCCTGTACCCACTATGTACTGAAGAGTTTTAGTTTAGTTTTAATTTTTCTTTTTTACACAATATTGATGAAACACGTTAAAAAGCAGCAGTCAGACCAAACAAAGATGAACAGATAAACTGGAACTGTTAAATTAAATGAGATGCAAACACATACATCATTTCATATGATATATCATATTCTTTTTTTATTTTAAGCAACATTTCTTTTTAGTTCTCCTGCAGACTCTTGACTGCAGCATATAGGATCTAAATGAACAGTTTTAATACGTCGATAAAAGTCACCTACTTCACTTTCTTCCACTGTCTTTTTGATAAAGAGTGTCATTTCTTCTTTTGCAATATTTGATGATTGTCCCTCCTGGCCACCGTAAATTCTCAGTGAGTTAAGTCTGAAGCACAGCTGTGGATTTGTACACAGGCTCTTATTTGTATCTAATACGACATATGACACTAATATCAAAGGCAGGAGACTGTAAAGATGACGTCAAGAACCTTTATGAGTTGTCCTGCAGTGGCAGGAGTCGCACTGTTTCTCGTTTCATCTTTTCAGAAACACCTCGACTCCTCCTCCTCTTCCTCCCCCTTCTTCTTCTCCTTCTTCTTCTACCCCTCCATCTTTCCTCTTCTCCAGCATTCGTCCAGAGTAAACTAGTTAGAGATGGACGCAGTTCAAGTCATTGATGAGAATTTAGATTTTCCATGGGACCTTTAACTGTGGACTCCACGCTAATGTTGGTGTCCCTCTCTTCCACAGGGAAGTTCCTATGAAGGAAGCCAAGGAGTTTGCTGAATCAATTGCAGCTATTTTCATCGAGACTAGTGCCAGGAATGCTGTCAACGTGGAGGAGCTCTTTCAGAAAATCAGTAGGTTTCATGCTTTTATGTTGTGCCTATATAATTTGTGTGAGTGAGTGTATTGATTGAGAGAAAAGAGGGAGGTCTGTGCTACTGAAGAAATGGGCATGTTAACTCTAAGCGTGGCTAGAGAGGCAATTTTCAAATAAGTGATAAATTGACTTTTATGATATGGGGGGAACCTTTACAAACAGATTAAAAAATGATTAGCATACGATGCAGAAAAATGTCCTCACTTCTGCTTCTACTACGGTTCAAGCCCTAAAAGTGCTGGATCCCACATTTCCTCAGATGCAACTCAGCAGTGTGTTTCCTCTCTGCCTCCTTAGTGTCAACTCCACTCACAATTTGTAGCACAGGGTCTCTATTAAACATGCCCCCTTCTACACAGGATATGATGATGTGTTTTTTTTTTGTTCAACATAGAAGTTAAATGACTTAGTAATACTGATTTCCTTAATCACATACATCATTGTGCATTGATTCAAACCCCCAGACGATGTGACAAAAAGTTGAGTGGAGGTGGAGAGAGAAAGTTTTAGTGTGTCAAGCCATGTTGTAGTTAGAGAATCAAGATTTTAGCAGCAGCTTGTAAATTAACATGTTTCTTTAAGAGCTGTGTTTTGGTCCCTGTTTGAATCTTGTTCTGTTGTCTGACAAAAGAAGCAAGGAAACATAAAAAAGCTTAATTGCAAATTTGGCTGTTTAAAAAATAATTGCATGTATGAGCACAGGGAGTAAGAGTGAGGCAAATGGATTAAAAAAAATCTGAGAGTGGTTAACACCAGAGAGAATTCAAATAGGACACCATGACATCAGTTGCTAACTTTTTTTTTTTTTTTTTTACCACTTCCCCACTTTAACACATTCACTATAAATGGTGCGGCTATTAACTAGGCTTTCAGCTAGCCATCTGTTTTCTGGATGATTGCATTGGTTGTCATGGTGATGCACTGGCAAATAAGTAAGGAATAAATCCTTTTACCAATCACTATTGACTGCTTTGTAAACGGCCCTGTGTGTTTAGGTAAACAAATTCCGCCCCTTGAAAATCCAGAGGTTGACAGCAACGAGTCCTTTAAACTCACCCGGCAGCCGTCTGTGACCACCAGGAGATGCTGCTAGTACCAGCAGAGGCAGATGAGATGACTTCCTTCAGCAGCAGGGACCCGAACAGCACAGCACACAGTCCACAATGCACACAGTGTCTTCCTGCAGGGAAAGACAAGACAGTGGACAGACAGATGTCAGCTTGCACATGTGGTTTACCTGCAACACGAAACAGGAAAACTGCCAACAGTATTACATGGGTCAATGGACGTTCATTTCATTTAATTGTAGCAGTTTGAAAAGGCAGTTTTATCCCACTATCTATCGTAACTTTGAAATTAAGCACAACTTAATAAGAAGCCTGGATCTAGATGCAATTACATTTTCACTGTGAGAGTCACCTGCTCTGTAGATTTTCATTGCACTGTGGCCCTTCAGTTTTTTTTATGTTCATTTTTATCAAAAGTACCCTTTTCCCTCTGAAGCTTCTGTGTTCATGTAAGCGTCAATATTGAATTTCTTGAATATTTGAAAGAAAGGTTGCCAAGATCAGACCTTAGACAAGCATTCAGTTGTACAGTGTAGCTGCAGCTTTACATTCCACTGCGTCATGTGTTTTCACACTCACACACACACATACACATACACATGTTTGCTGCATAAGGGTTTAACTGTAATGCTGCAGAATGAACAGCTTAGAGGCCTAAATTTATAATTACAGTATGATAACCTCCCCCCTGTTGAAACACTGTGACCAGTACTAGAGTTGTTTACATAGTGATATGTTGAAGATGTTTTCTACATGCTGAAATGTATTGTCTGAGATTTCACTACAGGGAATAACTGTATATGACTGCCAAACATGAGAAGTATTTTTTACCTGAGAGAGGGTTTCATTTATAACCGTAAGAAGAGAAACATGTCTATAGCTGTTACATTTCCAAAAAGCTTGAGTTGTATGTACTGACCGAGCTCTAAGCTGGATGGTCCGTAGCCCAGTTGTGTGTAAAATGAGATTATGAATTGAGTTTGCTGCTGATTCTTTGGCAGGAGTACACATGGAATTGACCACTCATGACATTTCTAACAGCACTTTGAACACAGTATTAGTAATGAGTGACTTTTTAAATGTCAAAAAACCCTTACAGTACAGAAACAGACATGAAAGTTAACTTCAGTAGTGAGACAACATGGTTTCCTACAATAACGGTATTCCAGTCCCACATTTCCATTGTGTGAAAAAAAGAAAAACATGTTTATACTTGTTCTTCCATGGTTAAATAATGTACAGTTTAATCCACGTCCGTGGGTTAATGAAACGTATTTTACAATGCAATTATAGTCTAATTTTGTTGATAGGTACTGGTCTCTGTATGGAAAGTCACACCAGACTCCATAAAAAGAAAGCATACAGTAGATTTCTCCCAGACTGTGATGTAAGACAACTTTGTTAATAATCCTGTGGTCCTTCTGTGCCACATATACAACCATATGACTGCAGTCTTTTGCCAAACTGCGGGGTAGTGATTAACTTAAACTGAATTAGGAGGGGGCCCAGTGAGGCAAATGTACAGCACAGTATATCAAATTTTAGAGAGATGCCCACAAATTTAAAAAAAAAAACCCCCTAGATCTTTCAATGGAGTCTGGCCTGACACTACCTCCATGCAAGAGACAATGACGTACTGAGAAAGTAAATTTTATTAGAGCTTTCATGATGCCATTTCCAACAAGTGTTATGTGTCACCACAGAAGAGCCTTTTTTCTATGTTTTTCTAAACCAGTGTATGACATGGCTAAAAAGTGCATACTGTTAGAATAATGCATGAATTACTAGTCTAAATCTGTACAGATTAACTGTACGCATAACAATCAACTTTGAAACTACCAGTTACCTGCAGCAATCCTTATACTGTATGCCTTAGTCATGCTTCCCTGTATTCTCTGTAGACCAGATTAACTTTTGTATATTAATCCATGTAATAAAGTAGTAATTATTCCAATTTTTGCCTTAGTTTTGTGTTACTTTCCCCGCTGGAAAGATAAAAAAATATATGTTTTGAAGTGTGCATCAAAGACACCAGAATATACTTTTAATTTTATACTTTTAGTTTTGTTGACAGAGACCAGAGAGATGAGTGAAAACAGAGGGTTCATCTCACCAACAAAAGATTATGAACTTAATGTGTTTCCATTTACACACCTTCACACCTCAGAAACCCGAACAGTGAGAAGTGACACAAACTGGCTGCATGGTGTAACAGGAGCCTTCACTCCACTCACTGCAAACCACATTAAGTGAAAATGAAAGCCGTGCTTTATACAGCACACCCAAAACAGCCTCAATTGTAATTTTTCCTTACCTCGCTTGTAAAAGTCGTATCACTCTCGCACTACCTCTTAGCGTTATTCCCCAAATAGAAAACACTTAACACAATAGTCTCAAATTAAATTAGTGTTTATTTTTTGCACATACAGTACCAGTCGTAAGTCTGGACTAACTTATGACTGATACTATAAGGCCGCCATGACCCCAAACAGCAGAACAGACCTTTCCACATGGTCCCACTCACAACACTGCAGTGGATTATACCTTCGGCAGCTTACAGGGGGGAGGTCCTCTCTTGTCACGAAGATGGATTTAACAACATCAGCAGTGTCCAACACAGTAAAGTGGGATATAAATAGTTCAAACTGAGAAAACACACATCGGGATTCCTCTTCATAAACAGTTTACCTCTTATTTTATTTTCCTTTAAATGTTAAATGTTCTTATAAAGGTAAGAATAATGATAACTTATATCATCATCAGCATTTCAAAACAAGTTTTTACAGCCAGCCTCTAGTGCTTATTTGAGAATTGTATCTTGAGGCTCTGCTCTATTGGCTTAAGCATGAAGACATGACAATCAAAGATGTTTGATTATGAATCTAGATGAATCTGAAACTGATCCAAAAGTCTGACCTGCTCAGCAGTGGTAATGTAAACACAGTGTACTTGTTTGCAACTCTAATGTAAGTCCTCAAAGTATAATGCAAGTCCTTAAAGTCACCCAAATACATATACATTTTGGGGTTATTATCTAGCTCTGTCAAGTCCTACGCCGACAGTTGATTACTTCAGTCTTTGCTGGTGGGTCCAACTTAATATGAGCCTTTGAAGAGTGGATGTGTTGAATGTTGGCGTAACTGATTGACAACATGTCTCTTGTTCTTCTGAGAGAGTAAACTGAGATAATAATAGTTGTGTGGGAGAAAAGAGTAGAAAACCTGGTTAACTAAAGTGGCAAATCGTGCTCATGGCTCTTTAAATTCATTTCAGGTAAATAAATGTAAACACTACTCCACATGTATTTCATTCATTCATTGTTGGCGGAATTTTAAAATGTAAAATGCCAGAAATTAGGTTAAAAAATGTCAAGTTGTCAATCAACCTTTGACTAAGCATTGCAGCTCTGAATAAAATATAATAATATGTACATTTACAAACCCTTCAAATATCAACTTGAAACATCATAGTGTGCTATAAACTGTTAATTAAGGGTTTATAAAGGGGTTTTATATGGTTAACAAGGGACTTACAGTTAAGTGTTAACAATATAAGATAATTTTTAGTTATTGACAGCATGTGATTTAAAGTGAAAATGAAAGGAGAAAATAAGTACCTCGTGTTAGCTTGTGTATAAAATAGCCTCATAGTACTCAGTTGCTCTTTAAACAACAAACAACGACCAGACTGGCCGGGACCAACCGAGCTCCCTGATGCCCCAACTTTGCTATATATCGAGCCAGTCAACAAAAATCTGATTCCTCACAAATTTAATTAAACCTGCCGACCCAAAGTATAGAGAGAAAACTTTCGGGTCCCTTGGGGCCCTTGAGGATGTGAGGCCCCCTCAGCAGTAACCCACTTTGCCCTTTTCGGTAATCCAGCCATCATACTTGAACTAAGAACGCTCGGATTAACCTCTTGGTCCTTATAGCAAACCCCCCACTGTAGACGGGTGCCTCATTATTTCCCCAGACACACCAGTACTCAAGAGCTAAACTGATTAGTTGCTTAATCAATTGTCAGAAAGTTGATTAGTTTCCCCCTTTTTCATTGATGGTAAACTCAGGTTGAGTGTTTGTTGACAGTTTGTCAGACAAAATTAAGACATTTGAATATGTTAACTTGAGTGCCAGGGAATAATGATGAGCATATTTCACTATTAAACAATGGATTACTACAGAATATTCTTTTCAGGAGTGTTGGTAATGCAGATAATTCCTGGTGGTAGCATTTATAACTTTAAGAAAAAACAATTCAGCCTGACACATAGTTTTGAGTGTTGATTTATTTGACCCTGAGAAAAAAAATGGAGGCAATTTAGTAAAAACAAAATTTTACAACAAACAAAATCAATATAAACTGAAGTGATTCAGGTTTTTAAACTAGTTCTTCACTCTGAGTTTCTTGGTAAGACCCAGAGTTTATATTCTAAGAAATTGGTTAAATTGTTTATAACTAATTACTAAATGAATCAAATCGTGTAGACCTAAATGATTTTGATTAAAAACCTGAGTCTTTGTGGGCCACGTGAGATACAAATTTGAAAATAAACATCAGTATATTACTTGTTGATATTCAAGAGAGAAGTGGGACATAAAACCACTGACAAAAAAATAAATAATCAGGAGTCGCGTCATTTCATAAGGTGTTTTTTCCTCTTACGTGTTTCAGAGTATGTTGTGTAATTAGTTTACTGTACTATAATCACATCTGAGCCACGAGGGCGCGCAACAGGGCCGTGCACCCGCGCGTTCAAGTATTTGTACCCACATGCTCGTTCGCAGAGCTCAGTCAGCATTTGACTCAGTGGTGGCAGGGGATCCAGGATTTCCACTTGTCAGTTACTCCCCGATACCGAAATCAAGTGCATCCCCCTCAGCTAAAAATGTCAAAGTTGGATCAGATCCTTGTCCTTGACCCTCCCTCCGACCTCAGATTTAAAGGTAGGTGGATGAAAATCTCTTGAATGAAGTTGGGAGTAACGCCTGACTGAAACGATTTCACACTCCCTCAAGCGAATTTCGTTGCTAGTGAGCTAGCTAGCATTCACCGCCATTTTAAGTTAGCCAGGGACGAGACGGGCCGCTGTAGCCTCGCGCTGTAGTGACGTGGATAAGCCGGCGTGGCGTGCATCTGGACGGTCTCCCGTTTATGACAGCACCTAGCAAAGTGGTGGAAGAATGTCGGGCAGCTGCCTGTGGGCGTAAAACGGAATAAAAGTGATCACCAATAACCTCATTTGAACTGCAACAGAAGCTAATGCGCTGCTGTTTGACTGTTAGCAGCAGCAGCAGCAAACTGTTGTTTCCTTGGGGCTCTGGCTGTTTCCCTTGAAATGCCCACTGCTTCATAACCCGGACGTTAAATGGAAGGAAATTAACTTTTTTTTTTTTTGTTAGCAACAAATGAAGCGTATAACTTGACACACCTCTTCACACACTTTGCCATGTCAAACTGCTGTAGTGACTGACAGCAGGGATGTGGCAAACTTGGCCAACCAAGCCCCTCCGTTGTAACGTTACCGAGCCTCAGCTCCAACGTCTGGCTAACTGTACGATACAGGAACGGTTATGTTTGTGGCTAACGTTGGCTCGTTTCTCCCAACTCCGTCAGCTGTATATATATATATATACTCAACAAAATGTGTAAACGTGTCCTTGGAGACGGTGGTGGTGGTGTTTTTTTTTGTGGAGATATATAGGAAACCAGAAGTGATTAAAATATCCGAGGACAACTGATAGCTCTGCCTGGAAGTGATAACGTTCAACGATGTGTCATTCCTTTCCGTTGGCTAACGTTAGCTAGGCTAGCTTGCTAATACAAAAGTTGAGGTCTAACTAGCTACATTTCTGGTGACTCTCCATCGATAAATGTCCTTCTTTTGCATTTTACAGACCCAGTTCGCCACATATCATCACTTTAGAGATTCATAGATAAAGTAACTTTAGGTTTCTGACATGTATATGATTCCAACTGTTGCTGTTGTTATTAGCTAACTGGCAATTACAAGTAATTGGAGGAATACTAAAACTGAATTATGCTGATGTTTCAGTGTAGGTAAACAACAAGTTTCAGTGTAGGTAGTAATATTAAAAAAAAAAAAACCCAAACTATCCCAGCAGCTGGTCTATTTGTGATAACCATTATTCATTTTGACCCAGAATTCCTCTCTGCATTTTTTGAATTTGTCCCAGATAGTACTCTGTCTCTGCTGCAGACATTATTGCCTGAAGGCACTGTTTTGTTTTTGCTGAATGTATCATTGTCTTAGAAGCAAGAGTCTTATACCCTATTGTCTTGCTGACTCTAAGAGGCTGATTGTTAGTTAGGACTAGGTATACTGGTTGTAGCCTGTACTTGAAAAGATTATTACAAAGGTCACTGGTACAAATACCTGACCTGCAGGATAGTTTTGGGTGGGGTAAAGTCATTGTCATGTTTTGGTGATGAGGTGTACTCTGTGAACCTGATATGTCACACCTTAATACACCGTTGCCCATTACGGATCCTAAACTTGTCCACAGGCTGAGAAGCGAGACAGATTCTCAAACCTTTAACTATTTCCTTGACTTGATTGAACTGGTCAGGTTGGCTTGAATCAGGGGAAATGTTTACTTCTGTACGCTGTTACTTCTCTGGCTGCGTCATAAGGTGTCAGATTTTGTGTGATGAATAGATGCGTTCTATTTGAACAGGAACATCAGACTTTCCAAGTTCCCAGGGGGGAAATTTAACTGGAATATCTCCTGAGGTCAGATTTGTGACTTGTAAAGCTCAAAGAGCCTCACCAGCTTTGTTCTTACAATCCAATATGGCATCAACAGAAGTGAAAGTTGTCATAATAACTGTGTGTTAGCATTTTTGTCTTATTTCTGTCTTAATAAATCAGTTGTATGCAGATTCCTGTTCATCTTGAATATTTGTGTAGCAAGTTTCTACGATCAAATATCTCCTGCTGTGTTGTTATCAGTTAGTTGTTGCTAACATTAAGGAAGCAACACCAAGAATATTTCTCAAACTCGTCATACTGGAACAGAGTCGCTGCAAGTTTGACTTCATTCTAACATCAGACCTGTGACGTAAGTGCAATGAAAGGTGTTAAAACCTTTGCGTATAGGCACTTAATGAAACTGATGTTAAAAATACATTAAACTGATTTTGATTTAAACTACCAAGATAAAATGTGGCAGTCACAAGTGCTGACGTCAAACTCCTGATCAAGCTTGCCTTTAGTTTATGGAACACGTTACTTGTGATTTTAACAGAGAATTTTTCAAGAGGTCCCCTCAATCAGTTTGTATTGGATACATAAAGATTTTAAAAGGGGGGGTCAGGAGTTCAACCCTACTTCATAAAAGAATGTTTGTCCTTTAACTGAACCTTAAATTGATATTGACAGTCTGATGGCAGAAACATGCTTCATCATAATCTGATCACGAACCTCCTCATTTTACCAGAAATTTCTGATTACCGATCAGTCACACGGTTTACATTTTCCCTCATCAGATTAAACTCTTACCCTGTTGTGTACTGGATTGGATGCAAGGCAAAATTGTAAAGTTACGACAAAGGTAATGTTAATGCTGATAAGCATTAATAAACCACCCCCTCTTTTCTATTGCACCGTCATAAGGATATGTAAAATATAATGTTCAGGGAATAAGATTTGAATGGCTGCCTTTTAAACGCATAACAATGGTTTAATATGTAAATCGAAATGCAAAACAGTTGCAAATATATTGGTATTTCTGCTTAGTAGGAGGATAACTTTTACGTTATCTCCAGAACAATTTGAATTCTCTTGGTTTTAACCACTTGTGTTTGCAGGCTTTAGTCTGAATGCAGTGTGTTATGCACAGACTTTGGTGTTTGCCCTTTGGCTCAGTGTTATTGTTTACCCGTGGTATGATCCAGCATGAAATGAAATGTGAGAGCAATCAAATCTAATCCAACCTGCTAAATTTAAGGAGAGCTGATCATGGCGTTTGGACAGAAACACAAAGGAAAATGAAATGGTTCCTGTGTGGTCTTTTGAGAGGCAATATGAGGAGAAGGAAGAGATGACCACCACTCCTTTACTGTCACAGAGACGGAGCTAAATCGGTCTGCATGTATCCGAGAGCTGGTCTGTTTTAGAGCCTCTGCTGGGATTCCTCCAGCAAGCTAGAGGGGGCAGCCCTCCTTTCCTTGGCTGGTATTTTTAGCACAGGACTGGCCTGGGGGACCCTAACTCAGCACACATGCAACAAGATGAGAGAAACTGTACTAACGCTGCTTGAGCAAAGGTGGCATCTCAGAGTTAGGCAATGGATGCAGGCGATGTGGGCGTACATCCGATGCGCAGAACTGCTCTTCAGTATTTTATCTGCCTCAGCCTTGGTTTTTTAGTGCTCACAGCATGTAAAATACACACACAATGTAGAAATTAATCTCAATCAAGCTGATTTTTGTAGCAGCATTTCACAGGTGTCTCGTGTCTGCGTGTCTTTGTAGAGTGTGTGTAACAGATCTCAGTCTGATGAGTAAACTGAGTCAGTATTTTTATCTCATTAGTCTCATTTTAGGAGCAGGTGCTGCTTATATGTGTGGTGTATTATCCTGTTCCCTCTTTGTCACATCAGCAGCTACAGGACTTGAGAAAGAATTGAGGCATGTGGCATAGGTCAGGAGGAACAGCTGTTAAGCAATACCGCGTATTCCTGATGGATAGTTTTACTGACATTACTGCACAAGTTGATGATATGGATATTGATTTACTATGCATCAAAGCTACTGTTAACAGTATCTTTCATTTGTGTTTACTAGGTGAAGGATGATAGGTTTACCACTTCAAAAATACTGTACAAAAACACTTAAGGTATTGGGGGCAGAGGTTGCTGGCAGAAAAGATGTGGTAAAAACAGTACCAGTGACAAGGTTTTTCAGGTTTCCAGGAATGCTTTGGTGACGCACCTGTCCTGAAAACAACACCCCAGTCATCACTGTAAAGGTACATGTTAGCTTTAGCTGGGTGGAGCCACTCCAATCTGGTCACGCATTGCTTCTTATCTCTCTGTGCACTGGTTGTGAAGGAAGGTTGAATGTAGGCTTTGTGAACTCCAGAGCTCAAGCCAAAGCAAGTTGGAAAAGATATGGACAGTAGAAAATGTTTGAATATTAACTTTGAGCAAATCGCCACCATATAGTGATTTTTACCCTGAATGAACAACTAAATAAACTGTGCGTTATGCATTAAGATTAGGAAAACATTTATTTTGAAATATTATAGAATGAGATTCAATGAGAAAAAGAATTTGAGCCTTGCTGGGTGGAGCCTGACCTTTTAGTATTTGATAATTGATTTGCTCAAAATGTATAATTTGGTTAACAATGGCAAATCATTTGTCATTCATAAAAAACTTAAAATACATCTAGGGGGTTTTCCAAGGTAAGAAGGCCAGAGTATAACCTCATATCTTTTTATTGAATTTATTTATATCAGGGACCATGTACAAAATATTAATCTCAGAAGGAGGAAAGATGCTTTGTACTAGATTTAGCTACCAGTTAATTTGCATGTAGCAGTACAAAATCAAAACCAAACTTTATTAAACCCAACCAATCCATTTCAACTGCCTCTTGGTCCAAGAATGTGCATGATGCAACTTCTAAGAGTTTGTATCGGATGCATCCCATGAGAGTGGGATCCGAAAATGAAGCATAACCAGAACTCATCCCCTGAAATCAGAGCGTCGCGTCGGTGTCCAAAGCTTCCATGAAGCCCATGTTTTACATTGAATTTGCGAACTGTCCATCAAGCATTTATTTTGATCTTACGAATGGTGTTGCAGGTAACATCAGTAAACCTCACCTATGGCATGGTGTGATGTCGGATAACCAATGCATCATGGGACATGTTTTTTTTTTTCTTCCAAGCTCCCAGGCTAATTATGTTGATCAAATTTAGGGTACCTCTGACTTGGCGTCTAGTTGTGTTTTCGACATGTCATGGCTCATCAAAGCTGGATGGTGCTGACCATGGTTAAAAACCTAATTTGAAGCCAGCTCTGTCACAAGATGGAGACCCAGCTATTGATCTCCTGATATATGACCTGACTGGGACTGGACCCTAATTTCCAATGTGAACATGGGACGTCTATATGAAATTAGCTGTCTGGGGAAAATCTTAATTCATTCAGGTGGCTTGGCCTGACTCTTCTGGAGGATGATATGTGGGTTTGGGGAGGTTTTGTAGACACAAATTCTCATGAACATCTCAGGCTTTGCATTGGTAGATGATTCCCTTGCCTCACATCGAATGCAGTGTTGAAGATCCATTTTGAATATTGCAAAAGGCGACACTTTTTTTTTTTTTTTTTTTAATAAATTACAGCAATCTCCTCTTGATCTTGAAACTGTGCACAATTGAGCTTGGAATAACTGGAATATCTGAAAAGCCCTCAGTGCTGCATGAGAGGTAGTCTTAGACAACACTAACTTTAACAAATTTATTTTTCTAAAGTCATAATTAAATCAAACATATAGCAGTAAATGGTGACATAGCAATGTTGTGGTATTAATATATGCCAACTTTACAATATTTACAGTAAAACCAAAATCGAGCTTCAGGCCAAGGAACTCACTATTTGATTAAGCTTCTTAATTATGTGGCCCTAACTCGGTTACAGCCCGACAGTATTTTTTAACTCAATCTTTCCAATCTTCTCTTTGAACCGTGGCACCACAGCACTGTAAGCCTATCTGTCTTCCAGGTGTAACGTGAAACATGGCATTTCTTTCATTTCTGCAATTTCACTTGAAACATGGGCCAACATTGTCTGGTGTTCTGAATGCAATCAAGTCACTGAAAAAGTGTGTTAAATTTGCAGATTTTTTGCTGCTGCTTGAAACTTTCAGCCCTATTGTGGTGCAGCTAGTCCAGGATGTTTCCCTAAATACTATTTCAGTGTTTAATCATAGTCAAGACATACCAGTTAAAGTGAAGGACTGAACTGCTTTGTGTTTTCTCGAAGAGAATTGTGGCTTTGCGATTATTTTTGTTGCTTTCATATTTTTATTTTCATTTTTTGGTGCAGCCAGGGACAGCGTGAACTTAAAAACTGAAATTATAATCCCCTTGTTTTGTCCTCAGGTCCTTTCACAGATGTAGTCACCACCAACCTCAAACTGAAGAACCCTTCTGACAGAAGAGTGTGTTTCAAAGTGAAGACGACGGCGCCACGCAGGTACTGTGTACGGCCAAACAGTGGCGTCATCGATGCCGGCGCATCTGTCAACATCTCGGGTAAGTTTTTCCAGACACTTTATCACTGTCCACATCTGTAAAAAAAAAACAAACAAACAAACAAACAAACAAAAAAAACGGCAGTTCACAAACCAGTATTTCCACTGAGTTGATGCTGTGTTTGGTGGAAGCTGTTTCCACCGAGTTCACATGATCTCTTTACTGCTTGTGGTCCCTGTGATGCAGTGTACATACTGAACAATAGGCTGTAATCATTAGCGCCGTCATTACATTATTTACAGAATAGACACTAGAGACAAGGCTCCTTGGCAAAGACAGTTATTGTAGAGGATAACAAAATGTGTTATGTCTTAAATTTTGGATCCAGGTTAACTTAGACTCAGAGCTAGACTGAGAATATTATTTTGATGGTCAAAAGTCGAGGTCACATTAATCTCACGAAACATGTTTTTGGCTCTGAGAAGACATGGTTGCAAGAATGGCCGGAGGGAATTTCTTCAGATTTGGCGCAAACATTCACTTGGACTCGAAGATGAAGTGATTAGATTTCGATACTGAAATGTCAGGGTCATTGCGAGCACACACAACATGTTTTTGGCCATAAGTCAAGTGTTCACATGCTAATTAACTGCAAGTGCACTGGTTGGTGGAGGCATACAACCACGAGGTGCTAATTCTAATTGCAACAGTCACACAAACATGACCACATGGCCCTAACACATGACATCACAGAAGTGTTGGATTTAAGGTTAAATGCAACTGCAGTATATAACAGAAATGTTAATGGACCATCCTTGAAGTACCCAGGGAAAATATGAGCACTGCCTCACCCTGATTAGTGGAGATTATTTGATTGTTTGCATGTAAATATAGCTGCTGGCAAATTAGGTTTTTATTCAGCTTTTTAAGGTCAAATTAGCCCCAATTCAGGCTACTGTAACTTGGTTTATGGTTAATACTGGACTCTTATTCAGGACAATTGTCTTCCAGATTGTCTGAAGATACTGGCCTGAAATGATCCCTTTGTTTAGAATTAGGTTTCCTCTAGCAACAGCTTCAATTCGTGTAAGTTGGAAAGGATAGGGGTGGATAGGTAGATTTAAAAAGGCAACAATCACGTACAGAAAATACTAATGTTTGTCTTTAATTTATAGAAATTGAACTTTTTATGTGGAGCGAGTTGAGTCTAGAAGTTTTCATTCATTCTAAATTGATGCTAAATGTTTGGGTAATCTTTTTTTCTGTGCTGCAGGGATGCCTTTGCTGTGCCCTAACATCATTTCATCTTTCATTCACAGTCATGCTTCAACCCTTCGACTATGACCCCAATGAGAAAAGTAAACATAAATTCATGGTGCAGACAATTTTTGCCCCGTCAAATGTTTCTGACATGGATGCACTGGTAAGTCATGTTTAAAAAATATATATATAATATAAACAATTAAAATACCCCTATAAAACTTTCTCCAAAGATCATACTCTGTGTGTGTCAGTCACCATTGTACATTATCATAGGTGGTTAGATGCTTTGTCACCACAAAATTAGATAACCCAAAATCGCAGTATTTGTAATAGTCCATGCATAAAGCAAAAGTTTCTTTTTACTTCTGCAAAAAGGCACAGTTCATGTGTAACTTGACACTTCAAGTTCACATCAACTGAAAAATAAGTAGGGAGAGGTTTTAAATGGACATATTATATTCCAGATGCATGATTCATTTGTCACCTAATTGCTTTTGACTGCTCAAATTTCAGATCGTCTAGAATTAGAGCAAAGCTAGATGTGGCAGATGCAAGTAAACCACTGCAAGCCTGTTACATATGTTTTGGACCTGTCCATCACTGCATCAGTCCTGGCAGTACATTTTTAATACTCTTTAAAATACTAAAGGAGGCAATGGGCCAACCGCTCTCATTCCTTTTCTTGTGTTGCACGCTGTGGTGCAACCCCCTCTAAACTGTTCAGAAGAATTGACCCTTTCTCATTGGATCAATGAGGTTGTGCGATATTTTAGGTTATATATGATAAAATATTTTCTCCGGTGGTCTGCTCTGAGATTCTGTGCAATTAGGCGGCCAAATGGAAGCAGGGAGTGGTAACCCCATTATATTTATTTCTGCCTCTTTTGCAATCAGGCAAAATGACCGACTTAAATCCAGTGTGTGGGTCTGATGTGTGGGTGTTTGGGTAGTTGGGATTAGACTGAATGTTCTGTTTGTATTTTATGCATTGTGGAAAATCTTCAATACATAAACATTGATTAAAAAACAGTGGACACACTTACAGTAAACTACACACTGTTGTAGCATGGACTGCTCAGTGTGCTTGAGCGAGGAGCAATGAATACAATCAATTTTTTTTTTATCAGGATTTGGTATCGTGTTTACATTTCTATGCTTAAAAACACACCATACCTTTTTTTGGTTGATTTCAAAGGAGAATTATGAAATGTTAATGCCATATTTGACAATACAAGTGCTCCAGCATTCATTATACTCCAAATTCAAATCAATTTTCAGCAGTTATTGGAAGTTGATCTGTGACTTTGATGGGGATATTGTCATTCAGCTGAGGTAGTTAACCAATCTGTGCCCTTGGAGAGAGAGAGCAGTTGTGGCAGAGTGCTTAATAAATTGAAATGCATTCTCCTGTCGTCCACTGGAGGACAGCAAAGGATCAGTGAGTCAGTAAAACACACACACAGCCTGCAGTCCTGTTCATGAACTGGCTTGTCTTGAATAAGAAGTAAAATCCAGGAAGTGTGGAAGAACAAAGGTCTGACTGGTCCTGATACGTAAGCAGGAATCCAGCAAGGTCACTGATCTGAGTCAGATAAATTCCTTCCATTGCACTGCTGTACTCTCTGTGTTGTACTTTTACTCGACCATTAAGCAATTCCGTGTTTTTATGAGCACTTTTTTATTACAAACACATTTGTCACAGTGTGTATAAAATCACATGTCTCAGAGTCAGGGAGCTGACTTTATGGAAATTTGTCGTTTTAAAAATGCAAGACTTAAAACCAAAGAGGAAAATGTATACTTCAGTCAGACTGTGGCTGTTCTTTCGTAGGAAAATGTGTTTGAGGTTATAACTGCATTTAAATGAAGCTGTGCATGTTTTATGTTCATGTAATTTCTGTAGATTCAAAGCTGCATTGCATATGAACAGTATGAAGTCTGTGTGCGTCCGTGCGTGCGTGCGTGTGTGTGTGTGTGTGTGTGTGTGTGTGTGGATAGATTCCAGCTGCCAGCAGTTTGACTTGATGAATAACATGCCCATTTTTCATCTCCACCAGTGGAAAGATGCAAAACCCGATGATCTCATGGATTCCAAGCTGAGATGTGTCTTCGAGCTGCCTTCTGAAAACGATAAAGTGGTAAGAGGTGTCACCGAATGTGGAAACCGTAACTTTAATCATAACCTGAGGATTCATTTTGTTGAAGGACTTTTGCTGAATTAAAATTTCATAGAAGCAAAAACATAGTAAACATTCACAGCCATAATGTGATATTGGTAGAAAGTGCCTAAGTCGTCATGTAATGTGGGAAAAGAATATAAAAATAGTAGCTTCATTAGTTTTTCTTCTTTTTGTGCATTTCTTGGCTGTTTCACTCTACTCGATAACCTGGATTGAAAATACTTTGTTGCGTCTCATGTACAGCTCCCTAGGAGTGAAAAAATGGTTAAGTGGTGTTGTTTCCAAGACAACACTTGGAGTGGGGAGGGGGGAGGTATGTATGGGGCCCTCGTTGTAATCAGGATTTAGGTAAGCAGTGCCGCTGGAAGGCTCAGCAGGTCCTCACAGTTCAGGTGAAAGTGCCACCAGGGCCGGACAGATTTAGCTCCCACTGAGCAGCCACAGGGTGGATCTGTGGATCTGTGGACTGCTCAGTCAGCTCGGTGTCTGCTCTCCACTGTGGCACGTGTGGCATGCTCGTAATGTGTAAACTAAGCAACCTTAGAGGATGGAGATGTATGTTCAGTTGTAATATTATATTGTTGGAATGCAGGTTGAGGTGCAAAATTGTTGTAGTGTTAAAAAAAAATGGGTTAAGTATCAAATATGTGTTGTAGCTCAAGTATCACAAACTGTAGCACTCGCAGAGGAGGTGCATCAGGTGCTTTAAACAAACACACCCACTCCTCTTTTAGGCAGAAAAGAAAACTGTTGAATGTGTCTGTCACACACAGTCCTGTTCATTTCTGATTGAACATCCTGATGTTTGCCTGCCTGCCATTTATAGAGTCATTCAGTCATTAAAAATCTCATGTATTTATAAGCTCCTGCCTTGGGTCAAGGCACAAGGGAGAGTATCTTTATATACCTTCATCAACAATACAGTTGTTGTATTTTTATTACAAAGCCCCCTGGTTCCCTCATGCCGTCACGTTGTCTGCCCCACAAAACAAAGCCACATCAAACATGACTTCTGAAGGGATGCATTTCCTCCCTGGTCTCTTTGATCTGCCACTGTGAGCCTCTGGGCCCTGGGACAACGCTGCCTTTCTTTGGCACAGGCTCCCGTCTAGAGGCTAACCTCCCTACTTAGCCCGGGCCACACTGGATTTCACTTCAGCGGTTCTCTGCCTCTCCGTCTCTCTCTCTTTGTCTGGCAGAATGACGTGGAGGCGACCAAAGCGGCCCCGGTGATGAACTCTGCGAAGGCCGACCCAGCAGCGGCCACGGTGCCTGCCGCTGCCCCGCTGGACGACACGGAGATGAAGAAGGTGCAGGAGAAGTGCAAGAGGCTGCAGGCCGAGATGAACAAGCTGGCGGAGGAAAACCGGCAACTAAAGGTGAGGCGTGCTGAAAACTAACATTCACAATGTGCTGTACTTTACATTCAAATGCATTTTATACAAGATCAGATTAACCAGGAAGCCACACTGTATAGGTAAATCAAATGTGGAGCGTGAAGATCAGTGGACAGGAAGCTGATCCTTACTGGTTTAAGGCTCGTCATGTGACATCACCAAAAGGGTGTGTGTGCGAGAGATGTATACAGTGTGTTGAAGTTTTAATGACACACAATATCACTGGTACGCAGTGAGGATGTATCCTCTAAGCGTTTTGACCCTGTTTACACAGTGATCTAGTGTTTTCCACAATATCCAGGAAAGAAGCAGTTTAAAAATACTAAGTGTCAACCCAGTAATTATATTCAGTTCAATTTGTGCTTAATTGGATCTCAATCGGCTAATGAGGTTGGCACGGCGACCAGTCTGAGGTCAAAGGCTGTCAGGCTGAAAACTGTTACTGAAGAACCAGAGTGAAGCAGGAGGAGGAGAAAAGTCATGTGATGGGACAGACGCGGCCTGAGGCGCCCACAGGCTTACTAAGTAGAGCTGCATTACTCATATTACAGGAAGTCTAAACTCAGATTATGAATGAACTGAAACAAAATAGACCCCACGCCACATCATATGAGCACAGCTAGAAGCCAAAGTATGAATCCCTGTTCCACAGACACACAACAGTCTGCTGTCATAGAGAGATCCACAATGTATGAAAAGTGATGACAACAATGACTTTAAAAAGTGTTTGAGAGAGAAGTTACTTTTTTCACTTTGATACATCTGACCGGTCGCCAGGCGAAAATGTCAACAAGTCTGATGTCAGGACAAAGTGTTTTTCAGATGGTCAATCGGAAATGATGGCAGCTTCTTATGAGAAGATTCCCACCTGTCATATTGTTGTATTTAGCCAGACACAGATCGCATGTTAACAGCAGCTGTAAAAAGGGTCTGTGTGAGCCTTTGCTGACAGATTTATTTCAGTTCTTCCCTGTCTTTGATCTCCGTTTTCTCATCTGAGTATTAACATACTTCACTGCGACTTCACTGCGACTTCACTGCATTGCTCTTTTTTTTTCTTCTTCTTCTCTCTGCTCCTCGGCGAAACTCTGTATTCATGCCGTGTCGTCTGTGTTTCAGGAGGATGGCATCAGAATGAGAAAGGTACCCCGCTCGGACCACATGACATCAAACTCAACCAGCCTCCTCGGCCGAGAAGCCACCACCGCCTCCCTGCCCTCCCTCCTCGTTGTCATAGCAGCCATCTTCATCGGTTTCTTCCTAGGGAAGTTCATCTTGTAGACTGGGAGATGCATGCCAGCCGTATCACCCGCCCCAGCTCCGGAATAGTAAAAAAGGCCTGGAAAAACCAACAAGTCTTTCTGTTGACTTTGCCATATCATTGGTAGTGTGGCCTACAGTGAACACATCTGTACAGCATCATTCGAAGGCGTCGCCTTTTTACAATCGCACACGGTTAGTACACACACAGATGAGAAAAGAACGGCGACAAAAAAAAAAGATTGCTCCTCCCCCCCTTCCTCCCCTTATTTGTTTTTGTTTTACGTGTTCATTTTCAGCTTTTCTTCCTCTAATGGCTGGATGATACAGTTAATGTGGCGGGACATTGAAAGATGTATACTATCAGTCAACATGGAAAGGTGCGCCTAGAAATGAATCGTGGGCAAACGAAGCAGTCAAAAGATTAGTTTTTTTTTCTCTCTCTGTTGTTTTTAATAGGAATTGAATGGAACGTTAGGTGTCTTGTAAATGTTGTTTTAAATCCTTTTAAACAAAGAAAGGAAAGAAACTTCCATCAAAATGACATTGCTACCTGTTGCTGGATTGCCTCTGAAGTAAATTTTGTTCAGTTTGTAATTTCTTCTTCTCGTCTTGGATTGTTCCGAATGGTCAGGTCCAGCTGGGGATATAGGT